>JAYRCO010000919.1:0-15342 GCA_037042815.1 Ceratobasidium papillatum | reverse complement strand
CTGACGAGCCTTGTCGTGAGGACATGCTTGCTAAGGGACTTATCGGCGCTGACAATTTAGGGCCGGCTTCGCCGATGCATCTTGTCGCCGAATTTGTAAACATTGTGAAATGGATTCGGTAGACATGGTTTGCAAATCTAGCCAATCTGATACATTTGCGGGGATTGATAAATAGCTCATATACTTATGATGAGGTAATTAGCACTCAAGGTAGGCTGTACACGAAGATTTCGATAACGAGTATAGGGCAAGGAACGAGACTTGACGACAACACTCGATAAAAAGAGACATGCAAACCAGCAAATCAATCGGTTCTAGCCTTGAGCCCGTCAGTTTCCTTTCGCAGCAGCTGATGGTCCTTCCAACCCCGAGTACCCAGATTTTTGTACGTTGCCAAAAGATGGTACATAGCAAGCAGCGTATCCGGATGTCTTGTCCCAAGCACCCGTTTGTGTCCATTTATAACTCGTACCTGTAGCCTCTCCGCCTGCTTGTACCGACCTTGAAGCCAGTACGTATACGCCAGGTCTAGCCTACTGATCGACGTGTCCGGATGCTCCTCTCCATGTATCTGCTTATCGGCAACTAGTACTTGGGCTTGCAACGCTTCTGCCTCTTCATGTCAGCATTGTGCACAATAGGTGAGTGTGACATTATTCAAAGTACTCTGAGTCTCAGGATACTGGTTGCTAAACCTGCGTTTTTGAACTTGTAGTACATATGTTTGTATCAGTCCTGGTGGTAATATGTGACCGCGAGCGCGTACATTGCGGCGAGGGTCTCCGTATGCTCGTCACCCGAAAGTTGCTTCCTCGAATCTATAACATGTAGCAACAGAATCTCGGCCTCATCATACCGGTTTTGTGCTTGGTACTTGAAAACAAGCTTGCTCATGCTCAACAGAGTACCCGTGGCCGTAAATGGATGCTCGCTCTCTCGTATCCATGACCTGCGCCTGTAACGACTCTGCTGCTTTGTACCGGCCCAGAAAAAAGTACGTGGCCGCAAGGCTGCTCGTCGCCCGACACTCGCTTTCTGGCTTCCGGTGCCTGCGTCTGTAAATTTGCTGCTTGTTTGTACCTGCCTTGTTTCTGGTAAGCGAATGCAAGGCTTTTTATGCTAATTCGCGTGACGCTGTGTTCTTCTCCCAGCGCTCTTCGCCTACTCTCCACTTCTATTTGGTCCATAACCTCTTTCTGTTTCCATTTTTCGGAACAGTAGTACACACGTGCGAACCGCTCCGCGGTGTTACCGAAAGCCAAGTAGCAAGGACAAAAAAGTAAAAACGTCAGGGAAAACCCCCGATGCCAATTTACCCGAAATCGGGAAACCGGTACGGTTACAAGCCGTGACACCTGGGGGTTGGCAAATTAGCCCAGTAAGCGGTGTAATCACCGCAAATTTCACCTCCGGGTGGGTAAATCTACCCCTATCTACCCACTCTCATGTATGATTATTGCGTTTGACGTATTTACCTCCTCTCGGTTTGCTTAGGGGCGACTTGACACCTTTGACTTGCTTGCAAGTGGTTGCTTGACCCGGCGCTTAACTTAGATGAGCTGACGCGTTGCTTGGCAACACTTTTCTCCAGGTCTCTCCCACCCACCATCACGCCCGAGTGCTCTCACCTAACCAAAACTGCCTTTCCCGACACTTGGTAAATACTGCTGGTCTTGTCTCGGCTGCCTGGAGCTACAACATTTTTGCAGTAACCACCGACTTCAATAGTCGAACGGACTCGCCGCCGTGCTTGGCGCTCAACGACTGCCCCGCCATGACACAAGTACTACACAGTGGTGACGCTAATGAGAAAATCATCCGGTATTTGTAACTTACCCAAACACACAACGCTAACGACTTACTTGTGCGCACTGCGGCGCCGATTGTGTTTCCAAACAGCCACTCACCTCATCGACCAGTTCACGCCCCCACTTGGTCTGCGCCAATCCTCCATACCTACAAATCAAACAGCTTGGTGGGGGATCGATCATCCTCGTCAGCCACGAGTTCTGTATCGAACGCTTAGATCCTCGGTGCGCCACAGAGTATGAGTTGAGCGATGACAATTGTGGCCTCGAACACGAGCTTAGACGTCGACGGCGCGATGCCCAACAGCCCCCTGCGTCTACCGAGTTGGCAAAATCCAACAGCTTGATTCCGCAAGCCTCAATGTTCGACTCCGACTCGGCGCTCAACGCCCCTTTATTCGCACAGCCCCGGTACACCGGACTGCGTTACTACTGACCGTCACAGCTCCACAAGTAAGCTGATTGTCTTGCATCACTTGCTCCCTGCCCGTTTTTTCTTGTTTTGCTCGTCTCCGCCCTTTCTTTGGTGTGGCTGAGCGGTGTGGAAAGCTGAACTGACACCGCCAGCGCCCTGCGCTGGCGGATACTCCCCTGCTCGTGGTCGCTTTGTAGTTTAGTACGTTATAATATATACATGTGTTCCATTATTCTCTATTATGGCCGGTAAATCACAATGGTTCAAGCGGGTAAAAGCTGATGTGTCAAGGAAAACATGTCTATTGAGTTGAGATATTTTCCTACCACGGGGGCAAATTTACAATCCGGTGGGCAAATTCACTGTCCCAGGAGGTAAATTGAACCGGGGGTGGGTAAATGCCGGTTAAAACATAGGGGGGGAATGGAAACCGGGTAAACCGGTAAATTAGAGCAAATTTGGCCAAATTAGCTTCGGGGGTTTCCCCTGACGAAGGAGAGAAAGAAGAAAAAATAAGTCACTTTGAGGACCAATCAATGCCCTGAACTCCGCATGTAGCATTTCGTACTCGTCCTGGCGTTTTGCACCCATGTCTTGGTAGGTCTCTAGGAGTTCTTTGATTGTCACCAGGGTATGAGGATCCTTTGCGCCTAGAACTCTTTTATATCCAGCAATGCAGCACACATAAAGTTTCTCCGCCTCTTCGTACCGATATTGCTCTTGATATATGCGCGCAAGATGACTCATTATGGCCAACGTGTGAGAATGGTCTTCGCCATGTAGTCGCATGTTTGTGTCTAACACCTGGGTGTATAGCGGCTCCGCCTCTTCGTATCGATTCTGGTCGCAGTATAGAGATCCCAGGTCATTCATGGTGCTCAGCGTCTCAGGATGTTGACTGCCAAGTCTGCGTGTTTGAACCTCCAGCACATGGATTTGCAATGCTTCTGCTTGATCGTATCGACCCTGTTGACGGTATCTACTTGCAAGAATGCTCATTGCGTTCAACGTGTGGGGATTTTCTTCGCCTGATACTCGCTTTCTTGCATCGATTCTCTGCAACAGCAAAGCTTCTGCTTGTTCGCATCGTCCCTGGAGAAAGTATGTAGACGCCAGGTTGTGCATACTAAGCAGCGTGGGGTTATCGTCGGCACCATACAATCGGAGGCTAGTATCTACTACCTGAACCTGCATTTTTTCAGCCATCTCGTGTTGCTTTAAATGGCTGAATGTGACCGCAAGGTTGGACATGAGCATCAGCGTAGTACATGAGTCTTCGCCTAGTGATTGTTTCCTTGCTTCCAGGACTTGGACCTGCAACCTTGCCGCTTCCTCATATCTGCCTTGTTTCTGATAGATGTGTGCAATATGACTCATACTGGTTAGTGTGTGATCATGTTCTTCTCCCAGTGCTTGCCGCCTGTTGTACAGCCCAATTTCCTCCAAAATTTCCTGTTGCTTCCACTTGCCAGCACGATAGTAGACTTCAGCGAATAGTGCTGCGACGTTGGCGCTCGGCTTCGGTTGTCGTTCCAACACTCTGTTCACGTGCACCTCTACCATGCGCAAGTACGTCAAATGCTCCATTGTATGGCCGTAATCAATGGACAGAGCGAGTAGTTGCGCTGCATGGTTTACAGCCACGTCTTCAGGATGGCTAATCACTGTACTCGCCCAATCGTGTACCAGTACATGTAGAGTATATGCGCGGTTTTTTCGGTTGTAGCTTATAAGCGAGTATGATATTATTTCAGTCATCGTCGCAAGAAATGCGCCAGAGTTCCAGACCCCAGTTGAGTCAAGATATGCCTGCAGAATACCCACAACGTACCCCAGTGCCTCAGCATCATCTTTGGTTGGAGGAACTACAGGGTAATAAGTCTGAGATTTGATGGCTGCGCGCCGGAAAATGTCCTCAGTGATGGTGTCGTGGTGCATGAACGCCATCAGGTAGAGTAGTTTCTTTGCTTTGGTGTTGAGTAGCTTGTAGCTCATATGCCAAGTTGTGTACACGCTTTTCTCGTAGTCGTCAACCTTAACCAGCAGATCAGCGTATCTTTCTAGTGTCGCCTGCCGCTGGTTGACGAACATATCACGATACTGGCTGATCGTGCACTTTGAGCACCGGATGTATGCACCTGCTTGGACAATAGCTAGCGCCAAATACCCAAAGCTCTTAGTTTCAGAATTTTTACATTAGGATAAGTTATGGTCACTACCGTTGTATAAGGCTCACCTCTAGTAGCTGCATGGTAGCCTCTTGCTCTTCACCGGAAATCTCAAGCTCTTCCATTCCTGAGGTTTTTAGCAGCAGTTGCAATCCGTCGCTCGTCACCATACTTGCCACACTGACATCTGCCCCAGAACCCCGTGCAAGCATCGCCAAGCCAGGAATTCGGGTGGTGATAAGTATGCTACCACGGTTGCCGCTCGGAAAAAAATCGTTGATTCGTACAGATATATCATCCACGTTGTCGATTACCATTAGCCAACTATCTCGCCGACCAGCCAACCATTGAAGCATGTCTTGATGTGTTTTTCCAACGTTTAGTGTCTTCGCATAGAGCTCGAGCGCCCCTGTAGCTGTCTCACGAGTGGTAGCGTCAACGAATAAGATGTTGGCCCACATATTCCATGTCTCCTCTACCGTCTTGAGGGCCATTTGTGTCTTGCCAGTACCACCCAGCCCATGTAGCACATATACGCAACGCTGCTCGTCACTAGGCGAGATGCCCGCTATAATCTGATCGATTAGACATCGGCGACCAGTGAACACCGATGTTGGCGGAGGACAGACTTTGATGTACAGTGGCACCCGCGATGATGCATAGCATCGGTGGAATTCTTATTCACGGGTGATGCATCATCGCGGGTTTGCTAAAACACCGGTGAATTTCAAAGAGATGTACAATATACCATATATAGAATATGAATACACATAGGCTACAGCGACGAAATTCGAGTGCTTAAATCTGAAAGAAAGGCTAAACTAGTCTGGAGACGAGGATCCTTGGCCTGAGAAATGAAGTGTTGCAGCGCTTGGAGCGACGCAAGCGCGTCGTGCGAGGATGTGATAGTTTTTGGTGATGACACCGTAATAGCTGAGTCGGACGGTTTGGGCTCTGCTGTGTTGTCGATGTCGTCGTCGCACAAAAACTCTCCCCGTGCATCGGCATCTGATTGCTTGATCTCGGCGGTTACCTGATCGACGATCTCCCTGTCGGTCCAATCCTGTTCTGTTGGGACCTGTAAATCGAGTTCGGCGAAGGCAACGGCGCTTGTGGGCTCGGTTGGGGTAATTTCTGTGCGTGAGCGGAGATCCTCAAGACAAGACTGTAGCGCCGACATCGACTCCTGCACGTCGTCACTTTGTGTTGGGATCGGGGGTGCCAATAATGACGCATCTGGGTTGGGGCCACTCAACTTTGTATGCGCCCAGCAGTTACGGATAGTTTCGGGCATAACATGGGCCCATGCCTCATGTATCATCGACATTGCTGTAAGCTGGTTGACCTTGTAAATATTATCTTCGCCCGCTTCGTTACGCTTGATAGCCTGTTCAAGAAACAACCGCCGGTAGTGAGCTTTCCAACAGCGAATGATACCTGCGTCAGCAGGTTGGATCCAAGCAGTCAGATTTGGGGCAAAGTGCTCAATCTGAATATTTGGGTACTTGGAGGGGTCGTGTATATGGGAAGGAGCGTTGTCACATAGCAATATAATATGTCGCCGTTGGCGCGCCATCTCCGCATTGAGATTGGCAAGCCAGCTATGAAATGGTAGAAAGATATTAGACTAATACTATTGCGCATACAAGCTGAAATTTCTACTTACCCCTGCCAGATTGATCCAGTCATCCAGGCCTTCTTATTCCACCAGTAGTCAAACCCCAGCTCACGCCCATCTCGCTTCCCAAACGCTCGAGGCCGCCGAGCGTGCCCAATGATAAGGGGAGGCAGCTTCTCTGAACCCTCTAGATTAAAACCAAGTCCAACCGAAAGCCGGGTCTTGTTTCCCTTTAGACCGGCCATCTGTTGAGTCGCCAGACCCTTGTCGGGCACAGAAAGCCAGAACAGTGCCGACTCGTCAAAGTTGAAGACGTTACGGGGCTGGCATAGCTGAATGAGCGCCCGCACTCGAAGAATCTCGGCCCCGAGAGTGCCAACGGGGGCAGAAGCAGCCTCTCCATGGAAGCGATACTGCCGCAGGCCCATTCGAGCCTTCAAACTGTCAAGCCAGCCGTTTGAGAGTGACAGAAAGTTGCTCGGGTACTCGAATAGCACAGCAAAACGGCGTGCTTTGGAACGAATCGCATCATCTGTAAGTGTTATGCGTTGTCCCTGGCACTGTAAAATCCATTTCTGCAGCGCCTGATCCACGTCGGGGTACTCAACTCGACGCACCCGTTTGAACCGCAACTCGTTGGGATTCTGCGCTAGCGCCCGGAGCTCTTCTTTATTATTTTTTAGTCGCCATACCGTTGACTGCCTAAGCGTAGTATAACCGCGACGGTTGAGCGCCCACGCTGCCTCTCTATCTGTTAGGTGAGGGTTCTCTTCGCAAAACTTGATAACATCAAGGCGATCTTGGAGCGTTAAACGGTGACGCTTCACTGGCGCTTTAGGAGCGACGACGGCAGAGATTGGGCGAGTATATGCGCGCTTTAAGCCTGGCATACTGTTGAAGATTGTCAGCTACGTTATATGGCCATAAACTATAATAAACCTACCTCGAGCAAAGGGTATATGCGCGGATGCGAGCTCGGGGAGCAAGTAATACTAGTATAAATGCTTTCGGACGACTCGGACAGCAAGCTTATATCTATTCTCATTTTTCTAGCTCATTCTACATGAGTGTGACTCAACGCCGTCGGGAGGGCGGGCGTCGGGCGCACGAATCCCGCCCCATAGGCGACTTCTTTCCGCCGGGTCACTGCCTTACTAATTTACCGGGCTCTACTTCAAATACATCGCCGACCGCCTTCGGGTGGAATTCTTATTCGCGGGTGATGCATATTTACCAGTATGCATCATTGCGGGTGCCACTGTATATCGGTTGCTGGGTAGTTGGTTGCTGTATGTGACCATCTACATACATGTGTTTCAGAGATCGCGCCGAGTGGGAATATGAATGCAGGCGCCCCGTACCTATTTTTCCCATCTCAATTGTTTCTTTCCTCGCCATTAATGTGCTGATAGCTCGTCCTAGTTCATCATGTACCTCCGAAGTCTGCATGTAATTCCTCGCATGCGCCGTCACCTCGCTCGGTCGTTCCCGGTCGCCCATGTCTATGCCTTGCATTCCTTGGTCTACGCTGAATCTGAAGTACACATCTTTCGTCGCATGGAATCGTATGGCCATCTCTTGGGCCACTCGCTCGCCGTCAGCCACGATCTGCTTAGTGGCCATAAGTATCCTGGTTAAGGAACTTGAGTTTGGAATTTGAATGGTCTGCGGATACCCTGCGCCTATACATATCACGGCCGATAAACGTCGGGTTAGAAAGAGTGCTTTGGTCTCAGCCAAGACATGCGCAGTGGGGTTGGTGCACCCGAATGCCCCGTCAATAAAAGACTCTCGCTGGTGTCCCTCGCCAATGTCAACTGACTTGAACAGTTCAGGATGGGCCATCGACGCAGATAGAGCCTCCCAGATAGTGCAATCCGGCATTTGGTTGGCTACTCCTTCGTACGAGCGGAAGACGCTAGGTATGCCTGCGTTCATGTTGTACCGAGACATTGCAAACACCATGCTAGAAAAATGAAAATAGACCATGCTTCATATTGCGTAAGGGAAAACTATGGTAGACTTACGTTCTACACTTTTTGCTTGTAGCCGTAGTATCCATCATGCGTGTGTTCTCGTCTCCAGTCGCATCTCTCACTATCTCCTTCAGTATGCTTTGCAGGTCTGCCATCTTGTGGGTTGTTGATCCAAAAATCTTTCGGTCCAGAAAAACATAGGCTATTTTGAGATAATGCTGAATCGCCTGGTCGATAGAAATTCTCAGTCTCCCAACCATACATGCTATCATCCTATTGATTGATATTAATATGGATGTCAGCCTAAGATAATCCAAGCAGCAACTTACGCGCCAGTCCCAGTCCCAGCTATAACATCAAAGTATTCGTATACCTCAGGCTCTCGAGTTAGACCTAGCGCATGTTTTAGTCTAACCATAAGTTCTTTGAGAATCATGAGCGACGATAAGCCTCTAGCACCGCCCCCCTCTGGCACCCCCTTGGATTAGTATATCGAAAAATCACTAAAAACAATTTAACACTTACCCAGTATGAGTATATTCACACCAGGTAAGGCCTCTCTTCTGTCTAAAATGCCTTCCTCTGCTTCGACAATAGAAACAAACGAGTTGATTGGTATCGTGGGCATGGTTGTTGAGGTTAGGAGCAGAAAGCAGAGTGATGGGCACGATCAGGGGCTAGGGGCTGTGCATATCCGACAATGGTCACTTGTGAATTCTTCATCCCATCAACTCTTGAAATGACCATCTGTTGCCGGCTTTGAATGAGGTCAACATTAATTCAAAACACAAAAACTCACACAATACGCATTTCCTAGAGTATTTGTTCAATATCTGTGAAAAGTGTCGGGAACATCTGGTGAGCACATCCGTACTTCGTGCCGTACCATCTGTCTGTCTCAGATGTAAAACCACACTAGATAAGAAGCTTCTTCTCCTCATAATAGAGTAAAGAACTGAATTTCGAATTGTTCTATCGTTACAAGCTTTCCCTCGAGCATGGGCAACGCCAGATTGTTATCTCAGAAATAAGTTTTCTTTATTTACTTTGTCCTTGAACGTGTTTTGTAATGTCCAATCACAGTATTACTCTGCTATCTGTAATACTAAGTAATTATAAATCATCGCCTCTCTCCTACTAAGATGTCTGGTTGATATCACGTTAGCTCCCGTCGCTAGATGCCTTACGTTCCAACTCACTTTCGGTCGCCCCTTCTCGCTACTCGCAAACAACTCCATAGCCCTCAGCCTCTCAGTCAACGTCGGATGAGAATGATGATACGACGAGTACCTGCACGCGCCCAATTCAACAATCCCTTACACATCAAAGAGAAAAAAGAACTCACATCCAGTCAACCCACACAGTCGACAGATTCTCCACATGTAGTCCAACAAGCGCTCGGCTCAACCTTGCCCTCATAGTCGACTCTTCGTCACTCTTTCCTACATCCTTCTCTCCGGCCAAACCACGCGCATCGAGTTCGCACGCAAATTCATCGGCCTGGTACTCGAATCGGCGAGAAAGAGCGTTCATGAGGAAGGTAATGACAGATTCTGCGGGTGTGATGACCATTTGGTAAAGTAAGAATGTGACCAGAGTGGGAGGCTTGGCACTGTGTTTGGTAGTTAGTGTCTAAACGCATAAAAAAAGAGTATGGAACTTACGTAGTGCCAATGGGGAAGCCGAAACTCGCGAGCAAAGGCCATGAACGCATAAACGGAGGGAAAAGTGAGAAGAGTGCGAGCAAATGAGCTTGCGAGACGATCATGAGCTTCATTGGGTGCGAGTACTTCCAGTGACCGAGCTCATGTGCGAGAACAGCCTCAAGTTCGGCGGGCTCAGACTTCTTAATGAGAGTATCGAAGAGGACAATATGCTTGCTCTGTAAAAATCATGGAGGTAGGCTAGATGTAAATTTGAGAGTATACGATAGGTGCTTACCCATGGCAGACCGTAGAAGTACGCGTTCGAGTGAGAGCTTCGCTTCGAACCGTCGATCACGTATAGGTCCGTCAACGGGAACTTGAGTCGTTCAGCGAGCGCTTCAATCCTGGTGCGCAACAAGCCGGTCTCAAGCGGCGAAAGCTTGTTAAACAGAGGCTGAATAACCGTGGGGTATAGAATAACCATGCTAAGCTGGAATGCAACGCTGAACGAACCGAATAGTGTTAGTCAATCTACATATCAATTGAATTGAGACTGTGATGAGAGACTCACAAGAACGTCATGAGCCAAGGAATGAAGCTCGCACCCGCCCAGTCCACAATCTTCAAGAATCCGGCCATAAACGGCGCGCCGATCGCAAAACCAATAGCCCATCCCTTCAAAGTGTCCGCGACAAACAGGCCGGGAGTCGTCTTGTTGAAACCGTGTTTCTCCTCGAGCACGAATGTGCTATAGTAGCTCACTGGGATGTTCGGGATCGACGTAAGCAAGAATAAAATTGTTCCAAACGTGATAGATTGTGTGATCTGTTTAACAGAGTCAGTTATTCAACCAGCCTCAGAGTGCCAGTATGACGCACCTCATACTCTGGGCCATACCCAAACCTAGCCAAAAGCTCTCCTGACGTGGTCCAAGCCCAAGGAAAGGCGCCAAAAACAATCATCCCGGTCTCTAGAAGCTGCGAATACAACTTCGACACGATAGAGAAGCGCGCCTTGTCTCGTCCATAGCGTTGAGACTTTTTGAAAACTTCATCTGTGAAGTGCTCTTTAAGCGCTGCCGGAGGGTGAGGTCGAGAGTAGTTTGGATATTGGCGGAAACTAAAACGAAATGAGCGATAAACCGAGTCGCGTGCAAGAGAGAAAACTTACGTGAGGTATGACTCAAAGGCCCAAACACTCCACGAGAAGGCCAGTACAAGGCCTTGCCAGTTGATGGGTTCAGTGGAGATAAACCCGAGCTTATTTTCGATACCGGCTTGGAGAGCCGCGACCGGATTTTTGGTAGCCATGGCGGTACTAGGAACGAACTAGCTAACAAAAGATGTTGGGTTAGCTAGAATATTTCCAGCAAGTTAACGAATGACTTGCCTTGACTCTTCTCCTGCGGTAACCTGCGAGGAGTGGTGGTCAAGAGTGCTAGACCTTTCCAGCCACGTATATTGTTTGTCACACCATGCTGACTCAGCCTTACACAAACGTGGCGCCAGTCCCGTGGTTATCACCTTTTGACGCGTCGCGGAGCGAGACAAAGCCATCTGAATAAGTTGAAACAGCCCTGTCTGATAGTCGAAATTAGTGAGACTCAAGTGAAGACTGATGATACAAATCAGGTTAAAACAGAATGAATTCAAACCCCTCTCAATCTGTGCTTAAAAGGATAATGCGTTCGTCAGAGGTTTTATTCTACCCTAAACCGGGCCAGCTGAGCGAATTCAGTACGCGACCAACGACATTTAAGTTTCTCAGTCCATGCCCCGGATTTGTACACGCGTATGGCATTCTGCGCATCTAAAATTAAATTCATGTCCTACAGACATACTCCATCGTCCGTCCAAGAACACTGTTCTTCTCCCTAGATACCCCTTAGTCCGGCCCAGAACCCTTAGTTCAAGACTTAGTCTTCTTGTCCCAGCTGCAAGACGCAATCTCGATCAGTGTCGTACCAACGACCGAAAGTATTGACTACTCACAGATCCAAAAAGAGCTTCCAGAAAATAGAGAACATGAGTCCCTGAAGGCCGTTAGCCAAGATCCTAGTCTTGAGTCCACGTCCGAAGAGTCCTCCGATACCGTCCGTGAGGACCACAGCACGAGCGGCTTCGGCTAAATCGTTCCCGAATTAGTTGCCGGGACGGGAAGAGGAACTAATGAGATACTCACAGTAAGAGATACGGGTATCATTCACTTGACGATAAGTCTTGACCACTCGGAGCGAATTAGAAATTGTGTCCGAAACGACGGAAGCACAGAACCCGATGAAAGCCAGACGAAGGAGCCATGGGAAGAGAGGATGCTTTGGGGGCTCGGTGAGGACTTCAGACAGGTAGTTGTACTATTCGGATCCGGTTTAGATACATTCACTGTACGAGTAAGAGGGCAAGTACGTACCGTGGCAAACCAAGGATAATGTCCGACAAAAGTCGCAGCTGCGGTGGCAAGCGCACCCCACCACAAAGAGGTAATACCGTTGGTTTTAACTCGTTCGCGTAGGAGAGCAGTTCCACGGGCGCCTTGAGCTTGAAGGGTTGTCTTGAGAGTGTCGATTGGGGTAAGCAGAATACGGAAAGCGGCAGCACTACGACATCCCTATCAGTATCCTCTCCAATCATGGCATCTTTTAAACGTACCAAGCAGATGCGAAGATGGTCTTGATCGGCGCAGGCAGCTTGGAAAGATACGAGTTAGACTGGAGGAGGGCTAGGATACCAGCGTTGGCCGCGGTATCACCGAACCTCGAGACAGGGCCTGAGAAATGTTTGGTGACGAGGATGTCTCAAGAATGGGGTAGGATACCCACCTTGAATTAACGCAGGCCCGATACCTCGGTAATACCGGCCGACCCCGCCGTCATGGTACAACGTGCTAACGGCTGTGGTGAAGGATGTTCCAAATCGGTACTGGTAGTTCATAACCGTCCGGAGCGGCTGGATAAATCACAGAAATCAGTGGTGTTATAGGGTAGCTAACTAACGTAATTTTTACCATCAACGTCGCGACTTGAAGCACCATTGCTGCAATTTATTGAGAATAAGTAATTGCTAAATTCACACGGTAATCAATGTACCGGCTGCACCACTCAAACCTCCCCCAAGGGCCTTCTTCAAAGCACCTTTGAGATCAAACTGCAACGTAGGTTAATGATTTAGTCTTAGCCTATCAGTCAGAAAGAAATATTTTGCATACCTCAACGTCGTCTGCATCGATCCATCCCTTGATGAAGATCGCAAGAATGAACGCGCCAAGCAGCGCCCAGAAAGCCCTCCAGGCATACCAACCCCAAGTACGTGGTTTCTGCTCAGCAGTAGGTGCTGCGGTGGTACCGTCAGGCTGAAGAAGTGGTGTTCGCTCGTCGGAAACAGTAGGCTCAGCACCGTGTATCGGACGGTCGCCGTTCTCAACGTCGTTGGGAGGGGACATCTTGGAATAAGAGCCCGATGTGGGAGAGAACAAGAGGAGACCCGGGGTTACACATGCTGTTGAGGGACTAGGTCAGTCAGCAACGATCGGAGCGCCTATTGGGGCCGAGTAACGTCGTGATTCATCAAACCCAGATCGGGGAGATAAGATAACGAGCAAGCTGTCTACTACTCCACCATCATCGACAAATTATGATCTTCTCTCTTCCTGAAATTGCTTCATTGATATGTGCTTTTAGCTCTCCCGGAGACTGTGCTCGGCTATCTCATACATCTCAAGCGCTGTTCAGGATAGCGACGCCATCCGTGTGGGCATATGTGAACGACGCTAGCCACCTGCTCGCACTGCTCGAAGATGTGCAGTTTCGAACGTCCAACGATGGACTGAATCATACGAATGTCAAAATTGTGAGATTTGTTGGGCTTTTGTATTCTCCGGCATGTCTTTCTAATAAATCAATTAGACTCTCGATGGCGAGAACGAAGTAGATCAGCTCTTCTCTCGCTTCGATATTTATGGGCAGTTTGTTAAGGTTTTGGATGTTTATCATCCTCATAGATCCCCATGTCACGTTGATGGATGGTCAATCCTGATATCACGAGCACAACAACGCCCGCTTCTACCAAATCTGCAGCGCCTATGCTTGGAACTTTCGTCGAAGCCTCCTCGCGACTATTTTAGGTGGCTTACAGCATTCGCGTCCCCCAACTTGGTTGAAGCTGCTGTTAGATCAAATATTCCAACGTCTCCTCCATACATATCCTATAAGGCTGCCTCGCTCGTGATGAAATCCCTCATGCAACATCGCCCCAAACTCCAAAGGCTCGACTTGTATGTTGGTCGTGGAACTGGCGGTATTGATGACGATGGAGAGTTTTCCCTATTCACTTTGATACCTGGGCAGCCCTTCTACCAGTACATAGCTGGCGTTTCTAGTCTTCGGCACTTGTCTGGGACGTGTGCTTGGTTGCAAAAAGAGCCTCTCCTCCTTATAAGGCAACTGCCAATCCTGGAGAGAATTGACATCTGCGCAGATTCCGAGGAACCATACTCAGACATAAGCTCATCGCTGCCTGAAGATTCATTTCCCGCTCTTCGTTGGCTCTCCGTTAGAACACAGCGCTGTGACCGTACCATATCAATCATGAGTGCTAGCAACTTCGTAGGACGGCTTACAACACTGTCTCTTGCTTTCGATTCTCAAAACCTCCTGGTACGCGACCAGTTTATAATCCCATGGCCCGAAATGTTCTGCCAACTTATTGCACACACCCCACACCTGAGCTCCCTCACAATCCTTCTTAGTCCTCTAAAGTTCTTGTTTCGGGTAGATATTGAAATGCTAAACGCTCTAGCAAAACTTCCTCTCAAAACCCTAACTCTTGGAGGAATTTCTCTCGAAGTGGGGGTAGGAGTTGAGGACTTAGTAGATGCTTTGTCCAACCTTACGGAAGTGCGGATTCTGAACCAAGGTGTCTTGTTGATCGAGCTATCCGCGTTTACCAGGATGCCAAATCTTCGACATCTCGAGCTGGAACTGAAATTTTTAAAAATAGCCAACACAAATTTCTCGAATCTACCTGTTTCGTCAGCGCCTTTGGAGCGCATCGATTGTAGCAAGGAACGCGGTGAAATGTGCAAAACTGAAAAAGAAGTAGAGGTAATCGCACAGTAAGTACTCAATGAATCAAGCGAGCATATACTTAGACAAAACGTTGAATCCCTCAGCACACTACTATCGTATTGGCCAGGTCTGAGATATCTCCATTGGAAAGCGGATGCAGAGCCATCAGATCTAGATTTGGTTGATTCTTTGAACGAATGGCTTGTAATGGGACAAAAGCCGGACCTATCGAGTCATAACTGGGACGACGCTAGCTAGTAAATTATCAGACTACAACCACACATTTCATGTACGTATACTAGTCTTTGGGCTACTTATGATTTAAAGTTACTGCATCGGTCTTTCTCTGTGCCACGTCATAAATACGTATACTTGCTTAGTCTCGACCCAGGGGGATGAGATGAAATTACTTTCATCTATCGAGCTGTCGCGATGATCAACTTTTCAAGTAATCAGGCTTGGCTCTTGGGCTAGCTTGTAACAGTGAGATTGGTGTGGTATATTAGTGCTGTCTTTTTTCAAGAATTGTAGCCTCTGAATTGGTAGAATGAGATCAGGATCTGGACGCGCTTACATCAGCGAATCATCTCGGTTCTGACGTCTGCGATAAGTCACGTGTGAATGGGATGGCCTTATCAGGCTCTTGCCA
>JAYRCO010000918.1:0-15351 GCA_037042815.1 Ceratobasidium papillatum | reverse complement strand
CCTCCTGTCTTTAGGATCAATTCTATTCTCATTTACATCTATATTCACTTGGTCGTGACAAGAACACACGGGCGGCGCCAAAGGCGCCGCCAAACAAAGCAGGCATAAGGTACGTATATTTGTTACAGCCCGTAGTGGGACTATTACATGGAGGGCGCGGAGCGCATGACGAGGCAGAAAGAGAATGAGACGGGGTGAGCTTGATGATGATGGTTAAGCTGGAGAAGAAACATAGCACGTGACCGTGCTATGTCCCCACGGCGCTAAGCGCCCGGCGGTCTAAGACCGTTGGGCAATGTCATCCTTACACTGTAACTAATCTCAGGAAACTGCGGAACTTGACAATCTCATTTGATGGCGGCACTGCAATATGTCCAATGAGTTTTACAACAATCCATGTGACAGCACTGGAAACCCGTATTGCTCATCTGATGGGGGCTGTTGAAGCGTTGGGAGTCTCTCACACTGGACAGTACTATTTCAGCAAGTTGGTTAACATATGTGATTTGGTTGTTCCACAGCTGTTTGGGCTCTAACAGTATATTTCAGGTCATCAAAGAGATTGGTTGTCTAGCCTTGTCTGGAATATCATGTGATAGTACTAGTAACACAAAACTTGCTTGGGAGCTCATTCATAAAGTGTATCCTATAATTATCATTTTGGCCAATCCTTGACATCAGCTACACAATTCAGTGAAGGATATTTGCAAGCTTGAATACTTTGCAGAGGTGCGCATATATGCATTAGTGTAAGGCCAAAGCGCGGCCTTGGGTTTACTCACACGTAGATAAACTATTGTAATGCGTGCATATAGAGATGAGACTAGTCTAGAGTAAGAGATAAAGAAGAAATAGACAGTATAGGGAGAAACCAAGACAGGACAAGACACAAGATGAGTACGGCGTAGAGTTAAAGCATGAAGTAGATTGGGCACGTGACCGTGCCCCATAAGGAAGAATAAATCACATGACCCCCAGGGTCATGTGGCACCTTACAATTAGTCTAATTGTGCTATATAAGTTCTTTTGCCTACCAGTGTATTGGACACAGTAGCACAATCATGCACTTTTTCTCTAAGTCAACAATTGCAGCTACACATTTTCATTCAATCCAACAGCAGGAGGGCATTACTCAAGGCTCTGAGAAGCCGGGTAAGCATTGCTTTGGTGGCTGGCACTACGGAGCTTGCAGCATGTGCTGTTGCTTGCCTGCCGTTGAGAAGTTTGTGAAATCAGATATAATTGACATCAAGAAGGTGAGCGCACTTGGATATTTAGGTGTATATATGCTCACCATATCATATACAACAGGATCACCCCCTCTTATTTATCAAGAATATCTCAGAGTGTGCCAATTTTGCAACACAGCTCTACCAGCTAGAGAACATTGCTGAGCCTTTCGCCAAAGCGCTCACATGTCTTGAGTCAGGGCATTCAAATCCAAGCGATGTCATGATATTCTACTTAGCAATCATGGCAACCCTTCGTCACCTACTCGATAATAACGATAGCGATCTTGCGCTGCCTGGCCACGTTTTTGACTATAACCAATCGTCTACGTCTACGCGTTATCGTAGCATGATCCTTGCCACTGGGCAAGAGGTTTATTTAGCAACATTTTTCCTGCATCCTGGTGGGTACATTTATAGCTGCATCTTCGGCTGCTACACTAACGTTTCACAGAGTACTTGAATTCAGATGTACTTTGTTGGACGAACCTCAACCCTCTCCGCCAGACCATCACCCTCCCTGCTCGAAAGACAATTGAATCGATACTACCCGTGTCAGATGCTGATATACACAAGGTTATCCCATTGTTCAAGAAAATCGGCCCTTATTTGAAGCAGGTTCTTTGTCAAGAGCTTGCAGCTGGGACTATTGATGCAGCCCAGCACTTCCCCAGCACCAATGAGGGTGTATGCGCTATATTCGATGTGTTCAAGTCGCAGGTGGGTGCCTATGTACGCAGCGAAGCACCGTTTAGCATTGCGACCCTTGAGTCGCCTGTCAACCCAATGAAATATTGGAAGAGATTAGTTCAGAATCCCACCGCCAACTTTCATGCAGTGAATTTGTTTCCATTTACTTACTAATCCCACTGAAAATCTCACCTACTTTAGCCTAACGCTGTGAAGCTTTTTTCACTTGTACCAAACTCGATGGCTGAAGAGCGCACGGTCTCATGTTTCACTCAACTTAATACCAAGGAGCGCTCACGCCAGAAAGTTTCAACGCTTGTCCATATGACTCGTATTCGTCAATAATTGCTCCGAGAATGTATGAAGGTCAAGCCAGTAAGCGAGGTCCGATTCTATCTAGTTTTGGTACATTAAAACTTATATTACTTTACGACAGCGCTCCAAGCCTGTGCTCAAGTTCCGTGATCTTGATGAGACTCTTCTGAAGCAGTGTGAGCTAGTCAGTATCCCCAACCTTGCTGATTCTGCCTCATCTGAGTAGAAAGATCTCCATGAAGGGTGGGCATTGACTGATGTTGACGATGTGAGCGTCAAAACTACTGAAGAGCAAGTAGCCTCTAAATGCGATGAGACTGAATCGCAGGACGACGACGATGATATCGACACGAGCTTACCTGAGCCAGTAGACCGGCATGCAATAGGATACGATATTGCTGCTGACTATGGAATCGATTTCTCGAGTGCATTGCTAAGAGATATGCTCTCTGAGAAGCCAATACCTGGGCTGGAGTCAGATCCAAAGCCCGAAGAGTGTAGTAATGGGCGACTCAAAGTAAAGGGAAAGGCGACGGCTCAGAAGGACACTAGCAGCATAGATGTAGAGGAGTAGTAGTTCGTTAAATGTCTATTACATCATATGCTCCTAAATTACAACAGCGAGTTAGAAACACGAGTTAATAGCGCTGTGTTGATGACACGCGATGTTATTATTGCGGTTTTCATAAGTCCGAGTCGATCAATTTTTTTTTGAAAAAGCGCTAAACGCTGTTTCCACGAGTTATAGAGAACAATACATGCTATCAAAAATGTAAATACATGCTCGTGCTCGTCTCGCTGAGGCGAACATTTCTATGTACATATGTTCTTCTATGCGTCAGTTTCAGCTTGAGGCTTGATCAAGAGGGGTAAACCCCTGAGTACTCGATGACTGGGGCATTTTTGGGAAAGTGAGCTAATAGACCGGTAGAAAGGTATAGCAGTAGCTTGTGTGCAAGATCTCGCTTTGATAGCACTTCTGTAGAGCGAGATATGACCCAAATCGCTCCCAACAAGAGCAAGTCCAGGAGGAGAAGAGACCATATCTTGCTCTACAGAAGTGCTATCAAAGCGAGATCTTGCACACAAGCTACTGCTATACCTTTCTACCAGTCTATTAGCTCACTTTCCCAAAAATGCCCCAGTCATCGAGTACTCAGGGGTTTACCCCTCTTGATCAAGCCTCAAGCTGAAACTGACGCATAGAAGAACATATGTACATAGAAATGTTCGCCTCAGCGAGACGAGCACGAGCATGTATTTACATTTTTGATAGCATGTATTGTTCTCTATAACTCGTGGAAACAGCGTTTAGCGCTTTTTCAAAAAAAAATTGATCGGCTCGGACTTATGAAAACCGCAATAACATGTTAACAAGTCCTCGGGAGTTTCAAGCCGCACCCTAAGCTGGCCATGAAATAAACAGCTAGTAGTCCAAAATAACATTAACAGGTATATCATGTCAATATATGCGCTCATGCTAGTGGCATGAGTAGACATGGACTGCCCTAAGCCATTCAGCAACCATAAATCTGGTGGAGTGTCTGCAAGATAGGAGAGATCCTGATATTTGAATAATAGCCCCAGTTTTGCTAGCTATCATGTGTCTATTCAGAGATTTGCAAGCGTAGACAATCAAAATAGTGTATGGAGAAAGCTGTGATACATTTTAGAGCTTAAACCTTTTTGGAGGGGCTCGGAAATGCGAGTGTCCCACTTCCCCGGCGCTTCCAGTAATTGATACATAAATGGGCGAGCTCTATATGTGCGCTCTCTGAAGCCTCTATGTACACCTCATTATAAGTTTGAAGCATCTTGTGACCTTTCTTACAACCTTTGGGATTGAACTCGCTGCGTTGAGTGGATACGTGCACTTGAGCTCTGGATCACTTAGTGAATATTGTAGCTCCATAGTGCCAAAAAGTGTATGATTCCATCTACAGTCCAAGGAGATGTGTGCCATGCGTTACGGAAGTAGCCCCGGTTGGCCACCCGATCCGCGAGTTCGCTCACGTCTCGGGGGCCTGGCCTCTTCCACGGTCTTCTCCACCATTTTGATTCGGGTCTCCAAACTGATCCGATTGAGTCGATGGCACCTTTTCCTATTTCATGCCACCTCTCATCCCGCGTTTTCATGACTCATATTGCCATCAGAGCGCCTAAAGTTCACATAATGCAACCAGAGGCTGAGACGACTATCAGAATCTCCACGCGCCCAGCATACTCAAGTTTAGGATCATTAGCAGGAGATATATTTGCGTACAGTACCAGGCTCCACTGCTGACAAGGCTGTTCAGAAGCCAAGCTTATACAGACGTCTAGTTTCACACATATTTTCTACTCTGCAAATCTGTCTGAAAATATCAATTCGTAGTTTAATGTTTCGCTTTACGGTTCGAACGCTGCAAGCACAATCAATATGATGGGCATTCAATCAGTACAGGCTGGTTGCTTACATGCGGGTTTCTACTCCTATTTCTAATCTTTGCAACAGGTGGCCTGCATAAACTACTAGGATTACCTGACAAGTCAAAATTAAGTTGCCAAGCGACCAAAATCCGATAAGGTCATAAGGTGTACCTAAACCATCCAAACCACGACTTCTTCTTTTCTGATCCCACCTTCAACTTGGAAAGACTTTCAACCGCCGCACCCGTTCGAGTTGCTGTATGAGATAGTTCAGACCAGCTATTATCTACGACAGTGTCTGTCAACCCGCTAGCGGTACTCAGCGTTTCGATGTATGAGCTCATAGCAGGAGCCGACCGCTCAAAGCTGCGGGAAGGCAGCCCAGGACGATTAGAAGGAGGTTCATTCATACTTTCTGGCGGCTGAGGGGGGGATATCGATGTGGAGGCAATGTTTAGGGGTATGTGTGAAGCCGTTGTCTCGATTGGAGTATGGTAATGACTAGCATCGCTGATTGGTGACAACTCTTCCGCATCGTTGACGCAGTTTCTGATACGATCCACGGCTGGCGGGCGGCACAGATTAGCCGGTGTTACGTCGATATAACTCTCTGAGTGCATACCGGCTGGGTGAAACGCCTGTGGATTCAAGGCAAGAGTTACGTGTGACCCGGATGTTGATCCAAATGTTGATGCCTCGAGCTGCAATTTTGTTATGCTTGCATTGTTCCGTTGAAAGTAGTTTTGAAGAACGAACCTTGACCTTGAAGCTTTTTTTCTGCTCATGGTCTATTACTTCGGCTGTACACACAAGGCGAGCTGTATCATACGTACAAGCTTAAAGTAATCTCCAAACGTACTCGAAACATCTTTCAAACCAAGTTTTGAAATTGATTTTTGATTTTCAATGGAAACTGGTCGTCGATTGGGAGGTTTGTACTGATCGATATCATCGAGCTCCCAAAGTACCCAATCGGCTGCTACCTCGCCCAAGCGATTCACGCCTTGATTATCATACGAGAGGAGCCATCCTAAACATGCACCATCATACATATTTCCATTCTCTCCTATCTTAGTGTGATTAGTGCAAGTACCAACTACGCATACCGTTCGCAGAGCATGAGACTCGAGTTAAACATACCTTTCAGTATTCCTCCTATACCAGATTCATTCTCCCGTTTCACCAAAGTCAAAGGAAGCCGAGTAGCTCTTCCTTCAAATTCAATTGTGAATTTCTCTCTTTGAACGTAAACGAAGATCGTCGGATGGTGATCTCTTTTAAGTAGGCTTGAGAGTTTTTTATCGTCCAGTGGCGGCATGGCTTCATATGTGATGTTGTTCTGATAAAGTGGAGGGGTCTGTTCAGAATAAAAAAGCGGATTTTCTGACAATTTGATCGAGCCTCTCTTGCTCAGTCGGTAGACAAGCTCCGATATGCATGCATTTGTGTATAGGCGTTCTGTTGCTCGTTGCTCAGACCTATTTCAACATGCTCGAATCAAAAGAAACACGTACCGGAGTCTAAGTCGCCACCACTGGTAGCCAGGTAAGAGTAAGATTTTATGTCAACATCTCGCTTCCTTGGCGTTTCAACCTGCAGAGATAATGAGAGGCCGAAAATGAGAGCTACGAGTATGCATAGCATCAGGTCACACATGTTTTGGGGTCTTCCTAAACAACCTTGCTGCTAATCTGTGCCGATTTTCATCTTTATTTTTCGCGACATCCATTCTGGACCTGAAATCGATGTTCAACTTCTCGCCTTCGTTCTGTTCAAGTGGTCAACCAACAAAAACATGAACTATGTAGTCTTGTAATTCTCGCTGACTCGCCTTGCCTGCCAAGCATGCTGTGTATCTTTCAATGATCTTGATACACTGAGCGAAGTTCTCAGCTATTTCCTGGGACGTTTTATGAGTCGTAGCTGATTTTAATGCCGTGGATGCCTGTACTGTGAGGCTTGCGAGGGTCGTTTGAAAATTCGGCAGCACAAGACGCATAAATATACGTACTCATTGAAAATCTGGCGCTTGTTATTCCTATCTTTAACACTCCCGTCAAGATTAGACTGAATATCCCTGCATATCTCAATTAGCGCAACAGATTGGTGTCGATAAGTTCTGATATGTCCAACTATCTTAACTAGCCCAGTGACAGAAGATTTCAGTGACGTCACGGCGCCGTGAAATGCCATAGCGTTTTTCTGATCGTGATAGCTGGCTGAGAGTAAGAACTAGCGGCAACATCAGTTAGATAGATGGTAGCAGAAGTAATTTTAGCATATATTGAGTAGGGTGTCCTGAAACGTCCAGTATACTATATGGGGCAAAGTTTTCTCGATGGTTCACATGGGTTATTCTAGACTCCTATGATCAAGCGATGGGCACGAGTTAGATTGGTCTCGATCACCAGCTCTTCGAACCAAGTCTCCAAAACGTTATCTACATGTGGATCAGTGTTAGGAGGTCTGAGTTAGATTTTACTATCCTTCCTGCTATGATGTTGGTGTGCCCGTAACTGGGCTATGCACCTTGTTTGCTTGCCGGGTCGTAACATTTCCTGAGAGAAGTACGTATTCTTGTCTCGACCTCGTCATTTCGAGATGCCTTAGAATCAACTTTTTTCATTCGGTAATTTGTATGTATTGTTTGAGCCACCCAAGATTTGCCAGCACAATCCTAGGCCTATTTTTTCCCAACAAACCGACTAAATCCTTGCACACACTACGGAAGCCGCCACGAGGCGGGCTCCGTAGCAAGTGTGTAGTGTACTTGAACTCACAACGATGTAATTGAACTTAGGTAGGACATATCGGAGACAAGAAACCCCGCTCTCGTTCCAGGACTTAACTCCGGGAATGAAATGATGAGGGAATATAGGTAGCAACAAAACATTTGGTGTCAACGGCTTCTGATATGATTTAGCGCCCGAGGACATACTACAATACCAAACCCTTGGACCCATCATCTACTTGATGTGAAAATTGTGGGGGAGAGACCTTAGCAAGGTGATCGTCAGCCATCGTGACGTGATCAACATAAAAGATGGGGAGCCGGCTTGTCGGGTTAGCTGGAGTTCTTCGAGGCTAAAATTCTCTGGGGTTGGCTACGTGTGAAACACGAGGTATCAGCCACAACGGGAAACCAGCCGCATTTGCTATCTATATGTAAAATACAGGTCAAAAGGCGTGAACGCAATGATTTACAGTGTATGAGTGAATCCTCTTGTCTTAGTGAACTAATCGTTGAGTAATGCTATCATAGGAAGAATGCTGATCGCTGCGAACATATATGCCATGATGCGTACAGGCAGTCGCTCAGTTAGCGAAACATAGAGGAGAATTTGAGCGATAAAACAAAAATATCCAACCAAAAGCATAAACGCCCCTATGGAAGAATATTAATTTTTCGTAAGATGACACATAATCAGGGTGTTTGTACGTACAATGGATCCTGAGTGGCTGGCTAATCTTCTTCATCTTGTACCTCCTAAGCAGCTTCTCAAGACCGCCTTTGTAGTTATCATTTTCATCCCCAGGCTGCATTAGCGGCTTGGGATCCGACGCAGCCCGTTGATTCAAACCGCTCCACTCGTCCGTAAGGATCAGGGAACTCAGAGTAGCGCTCACGCTGAAGAACAGGGCGGCATAAGTCAAACCTATCAGGGCTTGGTAGCTAGCGCTAGATTCATCTAAGTTAGCACCCTTCATAGTTCCCAAAAGTTGTCCTTCAAGTGCCGCAAACAGGGCTCCCTACAGAAATGATTTGGTGGCTGGCCAACTGATGGATACAAGCGGAGCATGCTTACAACAACCGCAGAAGACTGAAAGGAGGCTAGCCACCCAGATTGAATGGATTTGAGCAGCGCAGGAAGCTCATCTGTGTCAATATATATCAAGTGGCACCGGTTTCCACCGTATACTAGTAGCTGTTACTAACAGTTGAGTTTCATTGACGGGACCTCTACTTGATCATCTGACGAAGCGTTCTCAACATCGTTGGTCATTTGTTTGCCGGGAGGAGCAGGGATGTTGGGCATACAAAGTGTAGCTAGAGAGGCACTATGCCGTCAAAGTTAGCCGCAGCCATTATGTAGTTCGCCAGCGTTGGATAAACACGCTGACTACTGTGTTAGGTGGGCCAGAAATCCGTGTTCTGCTTTCCAGCTATCCGGATAAAGCCCCTATCATATTCGTACAAACATAACCGAGATGGGGTAGTAGCTTTGAACATGAATTAACGCTTTTAGACATATGGACGGGCATTAGATCTATGGACCTCTGACAGAGAATAAAACCACCTCAGCCTGATCCTGTTTAGCACGCCAGGACACCCGTCAGCCTCGATTCATCGTGTTCCCCATACCCTTGGGATTGGCATCAGTATAGATGGCCCAGCTTTCATCTTTCAGGCGTTTCTCTTCATATTTCTCCTCTCCAAAGTGCGTCCCGTCTTGTTCAGCATCAATAGCCAACTGTTCAGATGAGGTAGGCGCTTCCTCAGATGCTTTCCTACAAAAATAGAAAAGGATCTAGCTTTTGTGGGTTAATAGTGGGACTTACCCTCCACCTTGAATAATGTTCCCCCTTCGTTCTTCCTCGGCCAAGTATTCGTCAATCGTCATTGTAGGAAGTCGGTAATCGGGCCGAAACACTTCACTCTGCAGCCTCGTTCGCTCGACCACTTGACCAGCCGGCATGATCGTAAACGGCCGTTGCGGCCTTCCTTTTGCGTCCATCAGAGGGCCTCGTCCATCCGGACCTCCCCGAGACGTTTGGTCTAGCCGCCAGGTGTTGTCTTGTGTTTGGTTTGAGCTCTGAGCCGATGAAATCGGGAGGGAGGGTTGATTTTTCAGTAGCTGGAGCTCTTGTGAGATTTGTGATAAGATTGTGTTGGCTTGAATAAAGAGTAGCTGGAGCAACAATATCGATAGTTCGCGTAACATCTCATCATCCATATCGGCGTCGTCGTCCGAGTCGGCAGGTTCCGCACGAGTATTAGGTGAAGAGGTGAGGAGGGCACGGATGGCATCGTAGTTGTTAACCGGTTCATCAATATTGGTGCTGAGGTTCCGGGATCGTAGTGCCTAGTGTTTGAGCTTGTGTGATAGAAACTTTGCCGGCAACTCATATTTCACTCACCTGGATTTTAGATCTTATCTGCTTTTCCTCTCGGTACTGTTGAATCTTTTCTTCCCTCCGCTTGGTAGCATTATCTGATAATTGTGCCGATCGCTTGGCGGCCTGGAGAGTCTCCCCATTTATGATTCCATAATCAACTATGTATGCAGCAAATTTTTGCAGCTCTAGCTATAGAACAGATTCGGAATCAGAGTCAGGTCTTGTGAATTAGTTGATAAAAGTGAGCACCTTAGCTTGCGTTAGAATATCGCTTCGTAAGCTGGTTCCAGCCGATGGTAGAGATTGTAATAATTCGGCAGTAGCATAAGGAGCAGATATATAGACAAGCTGACGAGTTGACACATCCTCCAGCGTTTCGTTTTTACTAAATAACTGAAGATCACCGATGGCATTGGTTACGAGTTTTAGATCAGCAAGTGCGCTCTCAGAAATCTGCTTATATTCGAGAGAAAGTGCTGAAAGTGTAGATAGCCTGGAAGAGGCTGAGAGAGCACGAGAATAACGGGTAGAAAGTGAGAGCTGATCTGACATCACAAATGAGACAAGGTGGTAGTGCTCAAGCGTGTGAGGATTGATCACGTGCTGAACGGCTTCTTCTAGGGTGACAACGAAGCGTTACACTCGACCTTTGCGGCAGGCCCACGGTCCCGAGACCGGGTATATGCCCACCGAGCCCAGATTTTGCGGTGGGCTGGAATAGCCGGAACGCCAGAGGCGGGCTGAAAGGATAGTCGGGACGCCCAGACTACGGCCGCGGGGATCACCCCAACAATAACAATCCGTGCGGTACTAGGCTCGGTAGCGCAATTGAACCGCTATCAAAGTGAGAGCGAGGGGTGGGAGGTGGGAGAAGAAAAGGCCACGAGGGTGCTCATACGCGCACTTGGCAAATCAACGGCACGCTGATCCTCGGCCAAAAGCCAAAAGTCTCGCTAGCATGAAGTAGCTCCACACGTCTAAGTACGCTTTTTAGCGCTCATTAGATCCCGGTAGCGCCGGTAGCGCATGCTACTCGGGGACTAGTGAGCGCTAAAAAGCGTACCTAGACGCTGAGGGGGTAGTGCGTGCTGGTCAGATTTTCGGCCTTTTGCTGAGAGAAGATTGTGTGTATATCCCTAAGTGGAGGTCAGGTGCAAGAGGCAAAGGATATATAGAGTGGCCAGGGTACCCCCTGGTGCCTTATCCCCTTATCCCCTTGCCCCTTGGTCCAAGGCCGTGGCCAATATTTCTGTAGCAAATCTTACATCATAGTATGTTGCATACTTGATCAAGTGCGGAGGTATCAGTCTAATCATGTCAATTATGCGTTCTGGGCCTCTTTTAGATCAAAGCCGACTATGATCTACGACCGGAAACACAACAAGTTAACAAAGCTGTAATGTAGACTAAAGCCAAGGACTAGGGATATACCGTTACCTGCCTGTTCTTCTAGATCTCAGTGACAACCTTAGAAGAGTTGCGGGTAGCAATCTCAAAATGTAGTCACAGGGGCAGCCACAATTCATCGGGGAGAATTGAATGTATTCTCAAATTCGGAACCAGGATTGCGTGACCTTTCGCGAGTGGACAGACTGGACGGTATTGGTAGTAAAGTTGGGAAAGTGAATAGGCGCCAAAGTGTAGCTTTGGAGGCGGGCGTTGGTTTTCATATCATGTGAGTCTCAGTGCGGTTCGACCCTGTGTTCGTGTAGCACTTTAAATACGTATTCAAAATAAAAAAAAATAAAAAATTCACATCATGTGAGGTTTCAGCATATCTTTTCAGCAGCCCAAGACTCAAGCTAGTGCCATAGCAATTTCCCTCTAGCAAGCGTGTTCTATAGTTTGTTTTGGCAACATTGTATATTTTGCCTCACTATCATGCTATGCCATGCTCACCCACGTAACTTGTTGTGCCCTGAGTGGAGCATCGTTCGCAACGATCGCCACGCGCTTTGTAAGACCAACCTTAACTATCATGCTGAGACGGAGTATGAGGATCTGCAAGCAAGTATCAGCGCCTTTGCGTTCTTCATTCGCCAAATCCTCTAGCAATCTCCTCCCAAGCAGATTTCTCTTTTCTCTCTCTCCTTTACTTCTATTGAGAATGCCCTTCAAACCTAAAGCCCAGAGCCTGGCGTAGGGAATCTTCTCATGTCAAGCGAAGCTGTGAGCTCGACGGTCTCAGAGGCTACATCACGTGGGATCACTCATCTCGTGTCACACACGTTTTTACAACGTGCAAGTCCCTACGTTAACCTCTCAACGCATATCTATCCTCGTGGATGAGCTTAATGAGCGTGTTCAACGCTTATCGCCCTTCTCAGTGCGGCCATACCAACATCAGTTTCAAGTGTTTGTGGTTACCGTAGTCTACGTGTTTGAACAGAGTGTATACACAATGCGCTTAACTTAAATGCCAACCAGCCCGAGCTTAAAGGCTGTAAAATCGCGGATTGGAGGTGTGGCTGTGAACGGCGCAGTGACTCATACCAATGAGGCAATAGCAGTGCTAGATGTACCGCTAAGATTATGCGCATTAATCGTATACTCTTGTAGACTGAAGTCAGAATCTGAGCCGGGCAGTGCGCTTAGTGAACATGATTTCTGTTCAGATAATGTAAATATTTGATGCGAATACAAGGGCCGCGCGACTTACAACCTAACAACCTATCCCCAACATTTCCGATAGAACAACATTAGAACTCATACGCTTCCATCTTATGAACTATCAATAGAAACCTGTTACAGAATTTTACGCATCATTCATACGCTTGCTTCACTCGTGGTGTAACGTCGAACCGAACTCAGAACGATATCGCGGCGGTGACTGTCTCTAGCTCGCAGAATGAACCTGGAACGTTTCGGACGCTTCATCGTTCTTATACGCCAATCAATTGTGACAAGTAAAGTATAGCATAACCTACACTTAAATTAGGAGCAAAATATTTGATCGGAAGACTTTCCCTCACCTCGCCGAACAACGTCCTGTTAGCTTCTACTGATGAACCTCAATTGTTGGTAATTTCCTGGAGACGTCTCCTGCTTTGATACAGTCAACCTACACTGATATATGTCTTCGGATTGTGTTGAAAATCAAAGATTCTCATTTGGGTTTCTTAGCGCAGGTGCAGTGGAATAGCGAGCATATATTGAACCCCAGGGGGGCTCGTCCCCAGGGTTGTAGAATAATCTACAACTCTAAGAGTATAAATACTAAATACATGGGTGAGTCACGGTAAAGCTGTGCATATATAGATCAATTAGCGCTAACAGAGCGCTATCATAACAGCCACAGTGGGCTGGGTATCAAACGGCGGTTAAGGCGGCGGCTTATCATGCAACGGGCTATTGTGATATAATAAAAACCAGAGTCTACATTCCGAACGCCATATATCTCTAGCCATGGTAACGCGGAGCGCTATGTAAAGTACAGTACCACACACCGAGTATGTCGCTTGTATGAGGTAAACTATGTAGCCCGATGTTGAGAAAATCGGAACTGCCTAGGGACCTGAACACATAGGCGCTTACACCACGACAGACCACGGCGGCTTGTGCCATACATGCATAATCCTATTTAGCAGTAACACATCAAATACACATATATCTGTCAGGTCAAATGGCCTAGGTAACGAGAAGGTCCGGGTCACGTACAGAAGATAGTTTGACATTGAGCACGCGCATAGCTTTACAAACTACAAAATAGGCAAAACCGAAATCAATGGGAGTATGCAGATGCCAGCGACGCAAGACATTGCAATCCCAACAGGTCTGGATTCCTTTATCCAGATATAGGTAAGCAGCTGTCCAACAAGGCATAAGTAGCCGCATAAAAGCATAAAAAACCCTAGTTAATTCGAATTTGAATGAGCGTGTGAGTTCAAAGTCAACAATGAGATGCTACGCACAATGCCACATAAGTGGTTTCCAGGTTCTCCGAGCACCGTAACGCTTCAACAAGGCTCCAGTATCTTCGTGGATATCCATGCTCTCTAGCGGTATGAGAATAGACGCTCGCTGTGATGCCCGAACATGAATTTCACCCAGCTCGTCTGTCAGTAGAAGCGAACTAAAGGTCGAACTGATACTGAAAAAAAACGCTAGGTATGTGAAGACAAAAAGAGCTTGACCTCCAGAACTTTGTTTGTCGAGATCATCTGGGCTGAGGCTGCTAAAGAAAAAAAGAAACACGCTCTCTATCACCGCAAACAAAGCAGACTGGTGTCCTTCGTGAATGACAAAGTCAGGAAACTTAGAATAATTGCGGACGTACAATGATTGCGGAGCTTTGAAACGTCATTTGCCATCCAGTTTGGATAGACTTTATCGTAGCCGGAAGTTCATCTATGAAGACAGAATTGAACAGAATACTCGCACTTCACAATGGCGAGCTTACAGCTAACCCTAGTTCTTGGAGTTGGAACATCCATAGAGGTAGATCTGGCAAAGTTGGAAGTCTGAATACTTAGTGAGGCTTGCCGGGTGGCAGGAAGAGATGTGGAGTGCAGCAATCGAAGCCTGACATTTAAGGGAAGTGTTCTTGTGTACCTCGAGGCTTTGCACGAGTCTGTGCACGCGGAAACACTGCCACGCAGCCAACAACTCCACTACACTGCTTTCTTTTCCTTTGTTTCATTCATGATCGTACATGTTCGACCCTTCATACATTGACATACCTTTCTCAAGCTAAATAGCCCCAGTTCAGCCACATGAAACACGTGTAAGCCAAAATATCGAAAACAGGATTCTAGATCAGTACGGTAGGCCGCTAAAACGGCTGCCAAACGTTTGTCCAGTCATAATTTTCGGGGGACCAACTCGTTCAGAATATGTGTTTCAACCATTGTGAGGTACAGAGCATTGATGGGGCCATTGTGCATACCATTTGATGTGTAAGACGGGCCAAACACTGCGACGCCGTTTGACATTCGCGTACGCCCGCTATTGAGCAAATATCCGTGCGCAGTACCGGGCAGCGTTACTGGGAGACTGTACCGAGACTGCCTCGAGACAGATAATTCAGCAGGCTCGTCATGTCACGTCTCTGTAGTTTGCGAGGTAAACCTTCATTTGACTTTGGCAATCTAGTTCGGCTATCGTCAGCATCAAGTCAACAGACAAGCCTATGCAAGTAAAGGTCACTTCGAAAACCTTATTAACAGAATCCAAGCACATAGTGTAGCCCTCAAGTAATTTTTCAGTGTTTGTCGTCATCGTACGAACCAACTACGCGCTTCATACAATCGAGTGCTTGGTAGAGTTATAGTTACCACTGATGAGCAGTGTGGGGTTTTTAGCCAATGTAGACCTATAGCGATCAAGTAATCCAGTTACTAAGGCTGATCATTGTCTACCAACCAGCCTCATAGTTTCAAACAGTAAGGAAGCGCAAGTAGGTTACTTGCAAACCATTGCTTACGGAGCCTTAGGGTAACTAACTCGGCAGGTATCCAGGACACTTACGCTAGACTCGAAGTGCAAACAAGTCGGGGAGCAGCACAAGCTCTGGCTTATTGCCGTTTTCATTATTCTTTGCCAAACAAGAAACTCAGGGCCTCGAGCGCCAAAACACCCAACCAAGTACCAC
>JAYRCO010000917.1:0-13506 GCA_037042815.1 Ceratobasidium papillatum | reverse complement strand
TTGTTGTACGTTTTTCTATATCAGGATTGATACTGCACGAGCAGAATGAGCGACGGAATGAAGATAACCCAAGAGAGAGATGAACTCACACGTTCAACAGGCAACCTCTTTTTATACAACGCGCGTGCTTCTACGGTTATCTTGCAAACTTGAAAGCCGGAAAAGGTTCCGCTGTTGGTCGATCGTCTCGTGCGTATGCTGGACCCAGATGCACGGAGAAATGCAATTTGGGATGACACAAATGTGGATATAGCAGCTGTCTGGAAGGGCCAGAGATTAGCTGGGGGCTGGGATGTGCGTGGTGGCGAGGATGATGGCGAGGTATTTAATCAAGCGAGTCGTTCCCCTGAACCTTCACCTTTCCAACTGTCATCACAAGCGCCGAACGTCAAGAATATTACCGGATCAATGGGAGGCTAATCGGCACCTCCATCGGGCTCGTTCGAACGCTTTCGTGCACCTTTCTGTCATCAAAGGAATAGCATGGGAGTCGCGTTTGCGCCGCATGTTTGCGGGGTGTCATCTCGCGTTCTGTTTTATACTTTTACCTTTGTACAGTATGTATTGCACTCAATACACTTAAAAATAAGTGTGTTGTGCTTGTGTAGCACAAGTCTAGACTCATCGGCGGTTCGGGCAGCAACCCGGCGGAACAAGTCTGGACACCCCGGCAAAGACCGTCGGTACCGGAAAATCAACCCCGCCCATGCAGATCATACGATGGATCGATCGCATCTCAACACTACTCGGTCGACTGTCCAATTCTCAGCACATTTATAGGAGCTATTGGTCGAGACAGCCCCGGACGTAGATTGTACACCCTCCCCTCGACGTACATCTTAGCTGTACTCCCTTTAGCTTTCCATCATGGATCTCGCGCACTTTTTTTGCGTGGTGGCTGGAATACCATACCATCTCAGCCAGCCTTCCCGGTGGAAAGTTCGACCTCAGACCCAGACACTGTACGCCCTCTCTCGCTGGCCTATAGCATGTAGTGCAGGTCCCTCCCATTGCGGGCATGAAAGCACACCGTAGGTTGAAACACCGGGTCAATTTAGAGGACAATGCTCGAGAACCCGACATCTTCCTTCTCTCCTATATACGACCATGTTACCCCCCGTGATTTCATAATACAAAGCCAAGTCCTATTTCGTGCATGCATAGGCAACAGGGGAAGCACGACGCACAGACAACGGGGAATCACGATGCACAGACAAACGAAATCACGTTCCTGGGTCTCCGTTCTGCCTCTCGAAAATCTCTCGTCCGATATGATGCCCACATCCATCGACGTGTCCTGGTCCCCACTGGATAAACTCTTCTTCTTCCCACAGTCCTCCGACTGAGCTCGGGGCTGCTGCAGCCGTTGATGCTGCTGTAGCCGGATCAGTGGCACCTTTATCGACATCACCATCAAACTGCAGCGTCATACGCCCCAACCCCTCTGTGATACCTACGCTGACACCACGCTCAGTGCCGAAACACACGATCGGAATCGTCGGTTCCCATCCGATCCAATGTCCAATGAGCGCCACGTCCGCCACACCCTTCAGTACCTCTTCATCCTCCTCTATGCCTAGGTCGGTGTCTAGATCGGTGAATCGCATAATTCGAACCGAGGCAGAATCCTGCATTCGTTTCCAAATCAAGTTGAGCGTCCGACAGCCGTCTAGAAATCCTGTGGTGAATGCGTTTGTCCAGTCTGTACGTTGTTGGGTTGTTGGATTTGTTGGACCTGCGAATGCGGTTGAGAATGTTCGGAGTGTTGGTGGAGAGGGGACTATTCGGATTTTGCGAATGTCTGAGGGCGTGTCTTCCTGTATTGCTATAGGACGTGTGGATGTAGAAGTGGATGTAGTTGCGCGTGGAGGATCACGTAGAGAAATAGTAGCAGTCGCTAGTCCTTTTCGTCCTTTTTTCGCTCGAGGCGCAGGAGTCGGGTTTGGACGGATAGTCCGTTCAGCCGCGGCAGCCTGTTCAGGATTCGTAGCCTGCGTAGCTACCTCCTGCCTCCTCCTCGCCTCGAACCACTCCTGAACCTCCTTCTCCTTTGCTTTAGCCCTCCCCACACCTGCCACCGCACACGCCCGTCCGAACGAGGTCCATCCGGGCGTGTCACGCGGCATCGGACCGGCGTTTCGGTCTATTACTACATGTCGAAGGTTACTCAGTTGTCCGAGGAGTTTTCCGATGGCTTGTTCGGCTGATGGAGGTGGTAATGAAGTAGTTGATATATCGAGAAACTCGAGACGCGGGAATGAGTTTTGGTTTGCGGAGAGGTAGGGTGCTACTGGTTTTGCGGGGACTGAGATTCGGAGTGATGTGAGGTTGTGTCCGATAGGAGATGTTGCGAGGTCCGTGAGGACTTTGAAGGAGAAGAAGGCCTGGGTGTATGCTATCGTGTTAAAAAAGAGGGAAGAGGAAGAGATGGGGAACGTACGAGAGGTTGAGCGAATTTGACGTGTGCTTTGTAGGAGATTGTGTCTTGGGTGATTGAGAGGTTTTCGATGTGGTTTTGTGGTGTGGCTGGCCATTTCGTGAGTTGGTCGATGGTCGAGTCGAAGTATGTCCCCTAGAGAAAGCAAGATTGTGGTCAGAATTATGCATTATTTCGAATAAATAGAAGCACATGATGATCTTTCTGACCTTGAGAAACGGCAAATATGTCGCTTGCTTCACATACGGCCTAAACCTCAACTGCAAACTCCTCAAGTCCAACCTCGGCTTGGCAAACATATCGTTCAAATGCTCCGGCCCATAAGTCGTCCCGATACACAGCTGTACAACAGGTACATTCGGCAACAGCTCCAGTAAATTGGCAACTAAATCCGCATCGGCCACCCATGTCCGTATGCTGAACGACTGAACTTGACTACTGGGATTATACAAATGTTGTTCCTTTTGTTTGCGTTTGCGAAATATGTGGTAGAGTTCTATGACTGCCGGTGGAGTGTGTACGATGATGTGGTCGTAGAGCTGGTGGGTTGGAACTGGGGAGCGTGGGAGTGCACGGCTGAGGTTTAGGACTGCTTGTTGTCGATCGAGTGGAGATACGTAGGATAGGATTATGGCGTAGATGTCGGATGGTAAGTCCGATAGGTTTAGCATGATAGCCTAGGGTATGAGTTCCAGAGAGAAGCCTTGTGCCAGATGATCCGTGGATACAAGAATAGTACAAGTTGTAAAGCCAAGATTAAAAAGACAGATTCCTAGTAGTTTCTTAAGGGTTTAAGCTTAGATGTAGTGTAAGACTCCGTGCGATTTCCATTATGGCAATATCATAGCAGAGGGACCGCCCAAGGTGGTTGATGATGTCATCTCTGGGCTCTGTGATCGTGTGTGCTTTACACGTGACTATCCACTCCCTCCACTTGTTTTTAACTACGACGTACGGTGGAAACGCACAAGATTAAACGTACAAATTGCTCTCGCTGGAATCTTGCATCAAATTCTAGCATGTCAGAAGGATTCCAGCTACGATGGGTACCTCTCGAAAGGAGCAACTTTTTCCCATGCGCCGAACACGTTCATCCCGTTAGTTCGCTTGGATTGGTTCTGCTATCTGGTAGATCTCGCCACAGCGGCGGATAAGACTGAATCGACAAGTCTTCCGCTCTTACGGGTCTACTTGGGATGTTACTTTGCGGCTGAAATACCTATGATCTCACACCGCTCCTTCTGGAAGTTCATCGTGTTGAAGCTTTCTGGAACGACCGAGTAATGCCGTACCAGCTGCTCGTGGCGTGGCGTAGTATGACTAAGTTTGCTTACAAGACAAATTGGAGCAGATCTGGGCTACAGATTGGTTGGTTTATCTTGTGCACCACACCACAGGCACCCTCGATCTTGGTGAACAGGCGGAAACTTAAAAAGTGATGGCAAGTCAGTAACGTCAAAGAAAGGTTTAGACGTGCTCACGGGTTACTTCAATAGATTCATTCATCTGCTCGAACGGAGTGCAATTTTCAGTTGTAGTCGTCCCCGCCCTAGCTGCCTCTGCTAAATGTGCGGATAATCGCAAGCCTGGCCTACAGATCAGCGTTCTAGACGGCGGCGCCACTACTGCGCACATCGAGGACGCCGCCGACCGAGTAGAACGCGTATCTTTCGCCGGAGGTCAATAACCGGTCGCAGGTCGACAACCTGCCTAGCGAATGAGGATCGCATGCATTGTATCGGATATGGCCGACCTGTACACGTTCAAGAGATAACTCCTGCCTTGTCACCTTTGTCATCCCTCGAATTGCGCGGCGAACTCCCTAGAAATTAGAGATATTGTTTTGGGTCAGTGTGCCTCTGGGTGCAGGCACGCGGTCTTGTCCACACGGAGCAAACCAGAATTGAGCAGATACGACAATGATTTATCTATGCTGTTCTATTACTTATATTGTTTTCCTACCAAGTAGAACATAGACAACGTGGGTCTTGTTTTCGAAGATATTCTCAAGACAATCGTAAACAATTGCTTCGGGGACAAACACTGGATAACAGCTGCGCCACGATGATGTGCCTGTGATAATCTGCGTTCCGTTAACGGCAATTCATTTTGCGTCGACATAGTCTGCACCTTGCACAAGACGGTCTCTTCGGCTTACTTTCTCTCGGAGATAGCCCTTCGCCGGACGTATAGAGCGAATACTATATCTAAAAAAATCACAACACATATATCCGGAAGTTGCCCTTACGCTTGTCATTTCTATTCGGATCACCCAACACATCCATCACCGTCTCGACATCTTATCATGCTTACAGCACAAACGTTTGCGGCGATGATGTAGATTTCAATCTACCTCCATCGACCACTGCTCCAAACGTGTGCGATCCCGACGCCGATGTCGTCCAAGATGACCCTCGATTGAATGGGGTGCACGCTTGCACGCCCAGCTCCTGGGCCACAACTATCGTTTTCTGTTCTGTTCTGTTCGCTCGCTCCTTCCTTCCACGACCCCAAAATTTTGTCCGGCCGACAAAGTCGCCGTCGACGTCTTGGGATCTGGCGTAATGGGTTGTACCTGATGCGTGTCGGTGCTCTGGAGAGAACTGGTTCAGAGTGAATAAAAAGAGGTCAGATGAGACCTCTTCTCTTGTGTCTCTTCTCCCTTCATCTCCACAACTACTTCATTGACACTCTTACCATGGCTTGTTGCCCCGGACATGCCACTGCCGCTGCTGCGTCTTTCACTCGTGTCAAGCCCACCCCGGCCGAGGCTACGTCGACCCCAGCCTGGCCCACTTCCGCTGCTTTCAGTGAGGTCAACGTCAAGTCCGGTCTAGGAGACGGCTACTGGATCACCGACTTCCCGTTCCGCACGAAAGTTCATGAGGACGATGGCCCTGTTGGTCCCGAGCTCCTTGGATCCGGACTCGGCTACAAAGATGCGAACAATAATCTTGTTCGCAGCGAGCTGCGCATGTACTTGAATCCTAACGACAGTATCAAAAAGTAAGAATTTTGTTCGTTTGAATGTTTAAGATTCTGATATTAGTCCTTAAACACCTAGTCAAATCACGCCCCCAGCCGAATGGAAGCACACAGTGATCAAGACGATGGACTATACAGTTTCTTGCGTCTACGGAAATTTCCGCCCTGTGACGGGTCTCAATGATAGTAAGGATAGCTAGTTTATCGAGAAGTATGGCACTGATGAACACGTTATCTAGTCATTGTTTGCCACAACTATGGTCCGAGTATGGACGACGTGAGTTACCTAAATAATTTATTTCGTTCTCGACCTTGAATGCTTGTTGTAGCTGAACCTAAGTGGGGGAACCGTTTCCTATCTGATCAACCCCGGAGACAAGAAGCAAGGGGATTGGGAAATGCGAGAAATCGGAAAGTCCCCTTCAATGCATCGGTGAGTATGTGTGTCGTGAAACACTCTGATCAAGCTACTGACCGTTATCCCCTTAAATAATGACTGTAGCCTCTTGAGTGAGTGTTATATATTTTAAGGCGCATATAGTCTAACAATACGACTGTAGCTGGAAAGTTTACTCAGAAGCAACACGTCGAAGTCATGGGGTTCCCGATTATCTCCACTACAAGCGACCGTGATACCGCCACGCCGATTCTGCACTACAAGCCGGTAAACTGGGACAAGAGGGCCGATGGCGCTCCCAACAAGTGGGCCACGACGCAGCCGCTCGAAGGTCTTGGCCACACTTCACGCCTCATCCACGACGTATACCTTATTCCTTCTACGACCGGTGGAAACGACAAGGTGCTCGTCGCTGGTCGCGAGGGTGTCAGTCTGCTGTGGTGCGATGAAGCAACCGGACACTGGCGTTGGGAGAATATCGGAACCGGTATCCCACAATCGCGCAAGCCTTTCGAGAATCCGTATTGGGGATCTGGATCCGTTGCTACCGCTCGTGTAGGCAACGACAGTGTCGGTTACATTGCATCGTGCGAGGTATGTTTGACGATGAGTGTGCATGAACTGTTGTTGACCTGACGCATTCGATAAGGCATTCCACGGGAACGTCGTGTCGGTTTATGTCAAACCTCCTGGCACGCGTCCAGACAAGATCGTAACCAGCGAACACTGGCGGAGGTTCGTGATCGATGATTTCGGGCCACTTAAGGAGGGAGATGCTGAGCTCCCCGAATGTGAGTTTGGGCCATTTATCGGTGAAAGTATTCTATATAGATCAATATGCAGGGACGGGAACTATCCACAACGTTAAATGTGCTGATATCGACGGGACTGGCGTCGACTCGATCATTATAGCGTGCATGGGCTATCGTAAGTGATATATTCTAGTCAAATAAGATGAAAAGCTAACAAATCAACATTATTAGCTCCGGGCAAGGGTGAGCGGTTTTGAGATCTCGTTTCTGAGCCGCGTTCATATCTTCGATAGCTGCCAACATGGGAACATACGTCTATAGGCCGATTGACCTTCAGCGCGGGCTATTTGCTCGCTACAAGATCTCCGACGCGTCGGCCGCGCGCATTGCGGTCGCCGACTTCCGGTGCTCGGGTACCTTGGACGTCGCTACGATTTCTTACTCCGTGCCCAACTACCTCGAAACTGCCAATCCGGCTATGCGCATCATGTACAACAACGTTAAGCAGACGCGCCACACAATCAAGGTTCAACGGCTTGGCGACGAGGTCATGATTCGCGTGCCTCGTGCAAAGTCGGCTGATCATATAAGCGAGATGCCGTTCCTGGATATCTCTGGCAAGAGCCTCTCGATCGTTGTGTGTCCACCCCACAAGGAATATGTGCTCGGTGAAGCGTTTACTTACATGAAGAAGGACTATGCCGCAGATGGCGTAAAGGTTATCAACGGTGTGTCGCCGATGCTATCATTGATATTCAATACAATCTTACATTGCCATTAGGTGAATTATGCTGGACAAACGAAGCTGGAGAGACTGTCAAGAGGGAGATTGCCGTAGCTGCCCATCAAGCCGCGAGCATGATCCCCGAGTCTAACATCGTCAAAGCTGGGCCGAACGGAGCTATTTTCATTCGTATAGCATCGTCTATCCCCACCTCGATGCCGGGCTTGAAAGTCGAAGACATGGACGACATAGCCACTATCAACACCGTTCCGTTCCACGTCGATCCCGCCGTGCGTGATATGACCTTCCCATGGGTCGCGTGCAAGGACCGAGAGTGGGGACAAGGCGGTATGTATGGCGCTCCTATCGCGCATGGGTGGACGCTAACGATTCAGGATCTAGGTTTCGACTGGCCGTTCTACAATCTTGTTGGCTAGTAAGTGTATCATATGGAACTTAGTTTCACACAAGATCTTATCTTCTATTATAGTCATGTGCTATACGACGACGATTCACTCACCAACTTCTGTCATATCCAAGCTTGGACATTGGTTTGTATATTTCTGGATTCTGGGCAATGTGTTATACTGACGGCCTAAACCTGGATTTAGGGCATCGGCGAAACTGTACGTTCCACACAACCTACACTCATGCCACTTACAACTCCATGGATTATTATAGGCTGCTTTCCATAACCACGACACCAAGTCTTTCTGCGAGATCCACGCATGCATCACCAATGGTACTGGAAGAGGCGGCATGGTAAAATATTACATCCTCCTTGCACAACCACAAACTAACTTACTTTGTAGTGGTGGGCCAAAAACCCAGATGGTGACGCTCACCTCGGCTCAAATCCGACTGAGATGGATCCGGGAGCTCTTAAGCGATATGCCGACAGTGTTGTTGTCAATGACATGCAGGAGCACGGACCGCTTTGGTACGAGTTTTACTCAAGCTTGTCATTCCGACACAATGGAACCTGACTAATTCCCACATATGCAGGCGTATGACAGACGGCCGACCATCGCTCCGGCCAAACGACACGGTCGACTACCCGTATCATGCTTGGCTCGCCGGACGACGTGAGGGTAGTTCGCCCCAACAAGCGTATGATGTCTGGCTCGCGTAAGTGTCTTTTTACCACTCGAGTGTTTTCACAATAATCTCAACGTGTGGTCTATTATTAGCTTCGAGTTCCCGTCGAGCGAGTTCCAGACAAATGTATCGAAGTTTAATGGGTGCGCCGCTTGCGGAAGCAAGGCGGTACGTAAGTGAAACCGAAGGTGTCGTGAAATGAGATAAATGTAGCTCCAATCTGTGAATGAACATATATCAATAGTGCTTTGAATTCTTGTGTTTGGTTTCATAAGTGTACATTTGTTGGCTTGTGATGTCAACCAATCACTAAGTAGCCTCCTACGACCGCCAGAAGCAGCTCTCGGCGACATCCGCAAGTGTACTGCCCGCACCCGTGATCTATTGCGCGCCAACTAGAACCTGGGAGATATTATCAACTCGTAACTAACTATTCAGCATTCGCGGGAGGCTTTATAGGCCGAAACTGCTTAATAGAGCCCGCAATGTGGCTAGCAAATTTAAATGTGTTCCCACAGCTCTAATAAATAGTCCAAGAATTCTGTGTTGCAATGTTAGAGCCGTGATACTATATTGAAGTATGAGCCGAACCAACGTGCGCTCATCATTCGGATCCGGGTTAGTTGCCTGATTGGTGTCGGGGATTGTTGGCAACATGTATGCACGTATATGGAGTGCTTATTTTTATTTGAAATCTATTTCCGGTGGCCAAGGCGATTTTTGCGGCACAATATGCTCAGGACGTGGGTCACCAATTAGGTGAGAGATAGTTCATATCATAGCTGGCGTATTTTTTTATCATTCACAATACATCTTCCCACTCGCTATCACTAAGACCCAATGTTAGTCGAAAGTTTCCGTAGACAGATACAGTGACGTGTTTACATCCCTTAATTATTGTGTAATCGGTAAAACCTGAGGTAGTAAGTAGGCCAAGTTGAGGGGGGCGTGGCTATGAATCACATCGGCTCCACTAGCAGTGCTATGTCTGGGACAACAAGCCACAATAAAGGGATTTCAATGCAGTGGTGGCAGATGCGAGGGGGGAACTCGTTTTCTCTTTTCACTTTCCTCTTTCCTTTTGCTGTCTTTAAGATAGTTACCTTTGGGATGAAAGCAAGCGCCGGAGCGCAACGGTCACGTGTGGCATACGCACGTCCCTCTCGCCGCCTCAAACCGGACCCACAACCATCGATAGAAATTACCCATATACTAATGTCATGCTGTAGATCTATTTTTGTTCTATATGTACGAATTACGCTACTTGCACTGTCTTGGTTCAATTGAATGCTTGAATTGAAAGATATGCTTTCAGCTTACACTGGGATCATTATTTATAATTTGTATGCATTCACAGCTTTATTTATATTCCTACGAGATACAAACAGATATTACAGAACGCACAGCAGCCGTTTACGCCTTGTGCAATGCGGGTGCGGTAGTTCCGGCGGACAAGCCCTTGCTGCCAGCGTAGAGGCCTTCCTTGCCAAGCTCCTCCCTATTAGTTTGGTTTTTGATCAGTATTTCGTTTGGTAAACAGGCAGAAAAGGAAAGACCCACTCGATACGCAGAAGCTGGTTGTATTTGGCCATACGTTCGCTACGAGCCGGGGCACCAGTCTTGATCTGGCCGGTACCAAGGGCAACGACAAGATCGGCGATGATTGTGTTCTCGGTCTCTCCCGAACGGTGGGAAACCATGACACCCCACCCGTCCGACTGAGAGAGCTGGGCGCTGTCAAGATATAAATATGAGAAGGATTCGATTGGAAAGAATAGGAGAAGGACTTACGCCTGGATCGACTCGGAGATGGTGCCGATTTGGTTGACCTAAGAAAGAGGGAGGCGTTGGATGTATGCTATAAATGTTAGAGAAGAGAACATACCTTGAGCAACAGACCATTGCACGCCTTCTTCTCGATCGCAGTCCTGATACGCAGAGGGTTGGTGACAGTCAAATCGTCACCAACAATCTGGATACCGCTCTCTTTGGTAAAGTGGGTCCACGCCTCCCAGTCATCCTGGTCAAACGGATCCTCGATCGACACGATGGGGTATTTCTTAACATATCCGAGGTAGGTATCAGCGAGCTCCTTGCCCGAGATCCACTTGGTCGGGTCCGAGTTGGGGTTCTTGAAGTCGAGGTCGTACTTCCCGTCCTTGTAGAACTCGGACGAGGCGACGTCGAGACCGATCTTGATCTTGCCCTCGTAGCCGGCCTTTTTGATGGCCTCGGTGAGGAGCTCGAGAGACTCCTCGGCACCAGAGACGTTTGGTGCGAACCCTCCCTCGTCACCGACGTTGGTAGCTAACGTCAAATATCAATATTTGATTTCGGTATTGGTGTGCATAGACGTACCATCAATCCCGTACTTGGCCTGGATGACCTTCTTGAGAGTGTGGTAAGTCTCAGTGCCGATCTTCATGGCCTCGGTGAACGAAGAAGCTTCAGTCGGGAGGAGCATGAATTCCTGGAAAGCGAGCTTGTTGCCGGCATGAGATCCACCGTTGATGACGTTGAACGCCGGGCACGGGAGATGGAACGGCGGCTTGACACCCGCGAGATCAGCAAAGTGCTGGTAGAGAGGTACACCCTTCTCGCCAGCACCAGCCTCGGCAACAGCGATAGAAACACCGAGGATGGCATTAGCACCGAGCTTGCCCTTGTTGGGCGTCCCATCGAGCTTGATCAAAAAGTCGTCAATCTCCTTTTGCTTGGTGACTTCGAGGCCGGATTCGATGAGTGCTGGGGCAATAATATCGTTGACGTTCTTGACCGCGTTGAGAACACCTGTGGTCGGCGTTTAACAAAAGGTGGAGTGAAGAGCCGTGGGAAGATTTGGCTTGCCTTTTCCCACGTAGTTGGATTTGTCGCCGTCGCGCAGTTCGACGGCCTCATGGATACCAGTCGACGCGCCGGACGGGACCGCAGCGCGGTAGCGGCCTTGCATAAAATTAGCACCCCACAAATAGTCAATTATAAAGACCGTACTCACCCTTGGCGGTGTGAACATCGACCTCGACGGTAGGGTTACCGCGCGAGTCAAAGATCTAAAACCAACAACCAACTAGCATAAATGCGCGTTCCTTCCTCCACTAAACAGATAAACAGACCTGACGAGCGAAAACCTTGGTGATAGACATGTCGTGTAGGGGAAAGAGTCTAGGTAGGGAGAGAAAACTGAACTGAGCGTGAATCGAACTCAGCGGCTTTATGCGTGTGGGGCGGCGTTGCGAGATGAACCTAGACTTCCCACGGTCTTTCCCATCGATCGTTCTCGCGAGGTTCACTGGTTTCCACTCTGGCTCGATAGCTTCCCGTTTGCTCTCGGCCGTCGATCTTATCTTTACCAGTAAACAAGACAAACTTTTGTTGTATTTCGGTAGTGCATATAGTCGGGTTTCGTCGGTCGTTACATTTGCATGTGTTTATCATGTTTATTCTTTGGAGATGACGACTGTGGGAGTAAATGCGCCTCACCCCCGCAAGTCCAATGAGCATGGGAAAGCACGATGCATAAGTCCCTGTTTAACGAACGTGGACATTCACCGCAACTCGATGTGATAATAATGCCATTTCAAGATTAGACGTTTAAATTGCGACACTGGTTGAGTTGCGATACGATAGCATTTAAAAATCTCCGTCCCAGAATACACCTCCCGTCTCAGATCATCTCTCCTGCCCTCACCTCTTCTTCAACGCCTCCAACCTCTTAAACAAATCCGCATCATAACCAGCTTTTCCTCCACTCCCACTCGCAGCACCCGAATACGAAGGAGGGGGTTCAACAGCAGGTGGAGCAGGAACATCCGGTAACTTGGCAGTAGAATCTTTGAACTTAGCAGGAGAAAGTAATGCCTCGACTTCTTCTTTATCCTGTTCAAGACCGAGAGCGTTGTCTCCTCCTTCATCTCCTTTATCGTCGTCGTCTGGTTTGAGATCTGTAGGAGCAGATGGTGCGGAACCGGGAGCAGGGGCGTGAACGGGTGGGGACCAGTTGATACCATATCCTTTAGCAATTTCGCCTAGGTATGCGTCGACTAGTGCTGCGGACGGTGTAGCTATTTGAAGTTTCTTTATAATCTATATCCTCCCATCTTAGTAGCAAATACGATCCAGATGGCTATACTCACACGCTCGCTCACGCAGTTGTCTTTATTCTCCATCACACCAATCGAGAACTCTCGTCCGAATTTAGACATGAGCATTTCTCGGACGACATGTAGTTCTGTTCACTTTGGTTGTTAGTATTCTGAGTGAGAAACTGGAAGAGGGGGAGGAGACCTTTGAGATCCGTTCGAGGCGCTGCGTGGATGAGGCTGCATACACCTTCTCTAACGCCTGGATCTGGTTCACGTGTGCTGGCGGAGGGGTAAGATAGGAATGAAGGAGAGGGAATGAATGGACGAACTTCATGTCCAAAAGTCCGAATCGAGCGATCAAGAGTTCGCAGTAGAGCTCTATGAGTTCAAGCAGTTCGAGATGGATATCTTCATTAATCTTTACCCCTCCGTTAATACCACTCAGTCATACGAAGGAAGTAGAACAAGGACGCACGATATTCTCTACCCTCACCCTCGCAGTCTCCAACTTGCCCTTTTCGACGAGTGTAGCGATATCTCGTCGAGCAGTTTTGGCTAGTGCTTCTTGTTTCTGCTGAACGGTTCGGAGACGTTGGATTGCTAGTCTATATTATTCTTCCCATAAGTGTTTCTTGTCTGGAATTGGAATGCGCGGGTGGCTTACCGCAGCTGGACCTGAATACGATTGTTATCAGTTTTGTATAGAGACACAAATATATATGTTATACCTTTGTGCGTGTTGGGTTCCATTGTACCATTGCTATTGAATGAAAGGGTATAGAGATGGATGATGTGGAGAGAAAGGAGACGCTGGGTTGCACAGCCAGCCATAGCGCCTGTTTCCTATTCGGCGGGGCGATTGATCGACCACACACACGTGATTGTCTGTTTATTTGTTTATTTGTTTACTTTTGCGAAATGAGAGTCCTTTATAATATAATAGCATCATAATTACACAAAAGCACCAGAGAGTGTCCTATGTTTTAGCTTTTTTGGTTGTGTCCTCTGATGTATCGCTCTCTCGGGGTCGT
>JAYRCO010000916.1:0-15353 GCA_037042815.1 Ceratobasidium papillatum | reverse complement strand
ATTCGGTTGAAGCTTTAACAAGACCGCCATGCCCGGCATAGAATATGAGAACAGGATCGCCTTGTCGAATACGAGGATTATGCTGAAGCTTCTGAAACTCGCCGATAATTGCTGATCGAGTCGCCCTGCTGTCAAGGAGGGTGACTATTTGACGAGAAGGAACTCCCAGATGTTGGATTAGGAAATTCTTCATAGCCTGTGCGTCCGACACAGCACCAGTAAGCCGTTTGATTTTAGGATAATTATTGATCCCAATAATGAGAGCATGAAAACTGAAACAGAAATAAGACGGATAGTTAAAACGTGGGTAAACCCTACCGAGTAAGGTAATGGTGCTGACTTGGTAGACATGACAAATGGGTGGACCACTGAAAACTTTGTGTGGCGGGAATCTTAGCTTTTAGCGCGATATGAGTGTTATTATAGAGGTCAACATACTGATTAGGTGTACTAAGAGACTCTTCACTGAAGGTTTGCTTCGATCAAACGAGCTAATAGACCAAGGAAAATCTTGTTCGTAAAATTACGTGTATAGTGTTCATACTTGTGGCACACATACTTTGTGACTGCAATGCAGAATAATTACGAGAGTAGGACACAGGATATAGTGCCAGTAAAGTAATGTGGCTAGATAGGAAAACGGAGGGCGTGTGGAGTAGCGTGGAGTAGCGTAGGAGAGTAGAAGAAGAACAGGGGATGGTCGCACTGATGTGTATGGAATCTATATAGTACGTGAGTTCACGATCGGCATTACCGCTTTTAAATGGATGTTCAGCGCCCCATTGTTCCTAAGAAGCACACGCAGGGGCTTTAGGCCTCCTGAGCCCTCCAAATTTGGGAAGAGGGGTTTCGGTTGAGTCGTAAGCATTGGTATTATACTGGCTCCGGCATGGGCTCTCGGAACCCATTGCCGGTTAGAGTGGTTTTGGTTTCACTTCTACGCACTTTAGTTATCGTATATGGTCTAGTGATGAACAGAGCTTTTGCGCAGTCACAGAAGATACTATTGGCTAAACTTACCTAGAGGTGATTCATATTACCGAATTGGTACGCTTCACTGTTGTGTATAGCTTAAACGCTAAAGTGGCTCTCCTATCAGCGTCCGAAAAGATACTATTGGCTGTGTAAAGTCTCTTCGCCCCTGTCTCGCTTGGTGAATGGTTGCATTGCACTTGCCATGCAACCTAACTTAAAGGGGTAACATTTGGCGCTAGCACACGCTCAGGCCTGCAATTCACCGCAAGTCGATCACTTGACCAACCTCGTCCATAACATTTTCTCGTGAAATTAGAAAAGCCATGGTACGTTTATTGTACTGCGCATGTAAATAGCTATCGTGCTTTGCCACATGATAAGGTGACTACAAGGTTCTTCGGGCGCCAACCACCTACGACTGTGTAAATTTGGGTTTGTCGATTCTATATCCGATTTTTGCTCTGCGTTACTTGTCTCTGCCCAGCTGCGCCCATGGGTTGGTTCATCTTCCACTAACATTATGCCAGAACCAAGTCCCTCACATAACATAGATTTACCTGTATAATTCTCTTATAGATCCGAAGGCCTCAAAGCTTCAGGCTTGCTAACCTAGGGAATGGGGTTGCTCTATAAAGAATTATATTGCTGGCTCGCACTTGGTACGTTATAGCTCCACATCAGTGGCGGGCGTCTTCGCCACCTCCACCTTCACAGCCACAATTAGCCCCTCTAGGCACATGACATCACAGGCCCACTCCCGCATGGCAAATGTGAATCCCACTTTGGCTAAGATTATCTTGGCTTCTTGTGTCGACGTCATCATGGTCCGCTGGGCGATAAATCTGCGACTGTTCAAATTCGCTCTGACCCTTGACATCCCTACTTGCTGTCCAAGCTCCCACAACTAGATCTCGGTGTTCCCTGCCTGTGATCGTCCCTGCCAATGATCTTCAGGATCTGTTCATCGCTCACGTGGATAGCCATCGTAGCTGCCGTGGATGGAAGCACTGGATTGAACGATTCCACCGTAGCGCTCGTTGAGCAACGCCTCGCTGATTCTGCGAAGCTCAGGTGCGTGTTCAGTTCCTACCATACCTGATCTGGCGGTGTAGAAGGCTAATCTATTCTATTCTATACACACTTGGCTGAATCGAACTAAAGCTGGGAGCTTGGTACGCGTTCACAGACCCTACTCGAACTCGACACACCGTCGTACTCGGTGTTTAGCGAAAAGTTCCCTCCGTCCCAAGATGCCCCCGATTCTCTCGATGATGTAATTGGGATAGCACGACAGATCGTACAGAGCAAAACAAACGGGGAGCTACCGCTAATGGATGATGGGAGCGCCGCCGATCCCGCTAGTAATGGCGTCAGTGTGTTGATAGCCAACTGGACGGGTGCATCGGTAGGTTTATGTCATCCTGGTCTATTTATATCTTGCTGATTTGTTTTTGAAAAACCAAGGGAGGAAATTACGGCCAGGCAGCAACGGACCAACTCACTTATCTCCTCACTGTTGCACCTAAAGCCTCATCGGGCGCGATCTCACACCGCGCGGACGAAGTTCAGCTCTGGTCTGACTTTGTTTACATGGTCCCACCTTTCCTTGCCTACTATGGAGTAATGAATAACAACCAGACTCTGCTGGAGGAGGGATATAACCAAATCAAGCTCTATCGAAGCGCGTTGATTGATGGGACTGGGATGTGGCAGCATGTCAAGATGGGCAGTTTCGAAGACACCGGACACTGGAGCACGGGGAACGGTTGGGCTGCGATGGGCATGCTTCGGGTGCTAGCGACAATTAGGGGTAGCCAATGGGCGAGCTCCATGCAAGGTCAAACGAGGGACTTGGAGAATTGGATCGGTGAGATCCACGATGCAATGTGGCCAAAGCTCGTACGTTCATCCTATTTACATTACATAACGCTATCTTATCACACCTTGCCACTAGAACTCGAACGGCTTGTTTTATAATTATGCGGACAACTCTTCAACGTTCCTCGATGCAGCCTCCACTGCACTCCTTGCCGCATCCACATATCGCCTCTCCCTCGTTTCTGGCATACACACGCATCTACCTTCCGCCGAACACGTTCACACCATCCTCTCAACCCAAAACATCGATTCAGCTGGATGGTTGAACCCCGTCGTGGATCCGCATTCGTACCACGACCAGGGTCAGCAGTCGCCTGAAGCGCAGGCTTTTGTGCTGCAGATGCATGCTGCGTGGAATGAGTGGGTCCAGGATGGGAGCAAGGGCGCGAACGCGGCTGCTAGGAGTGCTGCAGGTATTAGGTGGTGGGGGTGGACTACGGCGATAATGGCGGGGGTTTTTATGCTGGTGATATAATGGGATGAGTCTATAGCGAAGGAGGTGATGCCAAACTAATGATATTAACAGAGCTGACACGATACCCGTTGCTTGGATTGACGCATGTATACAGAATTTATTACGAATATATATAGAATAACTCACGAGTTGATCGAATTGATACCGTCGTATAACTCGTAAGGTCGGCACAATTATCAAAAGTTCCAGTTTGCAAACTTGTTGAATGTGGTGGCAGTATGCTGTTTCAGCCCAAGTCACGAGCCCGTGCGGCTGTGCAAAGATACAATCTCTTCTGCTCTCTACCACATCAGCAATGGCGGCCAGGAAAAAAACGTGAGACATAAATCTGAATGATTAAAGCTGTGACTGATATACGTGTAAATCTTGTAGTACACGACTGCGTATAGAAGGTAGGGCCATTACCCACGTACTGGTGCAAGGCCAATCGAACTCAAAAAACACGAATCAGCGATTGAGATTCAATCTAGTACTCTTTCGAGTCACCCAGTCAACCTCAAGATACTGTCGAACGATATCGTGCTTGAAAATCTGGCTACTGTCCGACCGGGTCAACAACTATACTGGGATGAAATCAAGCCATTGTATGACCCCCGTTCTCTCTTAAACTTAGCTAATGATTTATACTAGCAACGTGGATCCTACCTCGAACATCGAGCTACGAATCTATCAAATCCACAAGATGGGAATTGTTCGGTTGCGAGTCGGGTCCGTGATCTTTGCTGCGAGCACTTCCGAGGCTAAAATAGGTAAGCAACTCGCGTTTCCGCCCACGCATGTCGTGATTTTTTACCACCCCTCTCTAGTTCGTGACACTGCTGGGCCAACTTCGTTTACTATTGTTATTACGCTACTCCCAGAGGTAAATTTGCCCCGGTTGATGATATTGACTAATACGATCGTTTGGCTAAACCACAACTAGGCACCGCAAGCACCTCAAGCTGCATATCGGAGCGCCTTGAATGCCGTCGAAAACTTTCCTAGCGTGCTGGATAGTTTTGGACGCGCACGCGGAGCAGTTGAATCTATTTTAGGGTTCGGATCTGCGGTTGCGGAGGTATGCACAGTCACTCGTTCATGGTGGCTTTTTCAGCCCTCAATTTTTTTCTGACGACTGTAGTTGAACCCAATTGCTAAAGCGGCACTAGCAGTTTGCACAAAGGCATGGGAGGCAAGTACTCAGAATTTAAGTTAGGGTCTTCACGTACTGAGATAACACCCATCAGATCTTGAAAAAACAAGATCAGTGCGATACGGTGACTGCCGATCTCGTATTCGGGTTAGGCGATATGATCCCTGTCGTGGAAGCTGTGCCTGACCGCGCAAAAGCTGAACGCCTCCGGACAACTATTGCCGATATACTTCGACTTGTGGAAGACGGATGCAACTTTGTAGTCGAATATCGCTCAGACGGGGCAGCTGGTTAGTACCGATTTTATATATCTTGACCCAGTAGGCAATAACTCAGGTTATCTCTCTAGTTCGGACATTACGCGCCTTTGCGGTTTCGAACGCCCAAGAACAGGTAGACGAATACTTGAAGGAACTCGGCCGCCTAAAGGAAAAGTTCGATCGGGAGATGGTCGTACATGTAGCTGAAACGACGGAAACACTCCTCACTGATGGTGAACAACCCGTCTTCTTAAATAGTGGTGTATTAATCTATCATTTACGTCTAGCGGATCAAACCCTCATCGACAGACTCCTAACCAGCCAGGCTGGATACGATTATCACTCGATATGCTTGGCTGGAACGCGCGAGAATATACTCGGCGACATCTTGAAGTGGGCTACCAAACCCGACGACCCGATATCATTCTTCTGGTTACATGGCCTGGCAGGATCTGGTAAAACCACGATTGCTGCATCAATATCCATGGAATTACAAGGTACCGGCTGCCTTGCGGGAAGCTTTTTTTGTAAACATGACGATCAGCAGCTTCGCGAACCTAAAAATCTTGTGTCAACACTAGCTGCACGCCTTGCTCGAGCTCACAAACCATACGGAGTCAAACTCGTCAAAGCTCTGCGAGAAGATCCTGATATTTTTCACTCGGCCCTACCAATTCGCTTCAAACGCCTGATTTTGGATCTCCTTCAGGGTATTAGTCGACCTTCTTCAGGAAAGTGTCTTGTTGTAGTTGTCGATGCCCTGGACGAATGTGGAACCCCCGACTCTCGCAAACAGATCTTATCTGGTCTGTTGCAGCTAGTTGGCTTGGCTTCATGGCTCAAAATTCTCTTGACCAGCCGACCCAACGATGAGATCCGTCAAGCTCTAATCGACGTGCAGACACCTCAGCTTTATGCTCGTGACATTTTTAGCGAAGACCAAGCCCGAGTTACGAGCGATATATCGATGTTTGTCGGAGCACGGCTACGTGACATACCATCGAAGGATATGGGTCGCTCTACTTGGCCAGAGGATGATGTCATACGTGAAATATCATCTCGAGCTGCTGGTCTGTTCATCTGGGCAGAAACAGCTTGTAGATTTATCACCCTCGGTTTGGATCCCAAGACTCGGCTGAAGCAAATCCTCGCTGGTCAGCGCTCGAACGACGCCAATAAGCGGCTTAATGAATTGTATACAACTGCGCTAGATAAGAGCTTTGACGGAGCCGACGACAACGCTCAAATAATACGACAGTGCATTGGTGCAATTGTGCTCACTGGGGTCTATAGCCCATTATCTGACGCTGTGCTTGGAGCTCTCCTTGATGAATATGTCGATGCAGGCGTCCTACGCCGAGTAATTGATGACCTTGGATCAGTTGTTTACAGAGACAAGAGCGGTGCTGTCCGTGTTTTGCACCAATCTTTTAGTGATTTTGTACTTGATGAAGTACAATGTCCTCCTAAGTACAGAATCGACATAATGTTGCAAAATGCCGAGCTTGCTACGTGCTGCCTTCGTAATATGATAAAAGGGCTGCAATTCAATATATGCGACCTGAAGAACTCTTACATCCTCAATGATCGTGTTCCTGATCTCGCAGCTCGAGTAGAACGATGCATTAGTGCACATCTTGCCTATAGTTGCCTTCACTGGATTGGTCATTTAACCTCAGCATCTCGAGGCCTTCTAGAACTTGAGTTACCGAGCGACTCACGCTTTGTGGTAGCTCTGGACACATTTGTAACGCAACCCGTGTCGTTGTACTGGATTGAATCTTTGATCCTATTGAGTGGGTTGCGAGCAGCACTCACCAGTCTCCCAAAGCTACTCGATTGGATCGGGGTAAGTCCGATAGTTTGTTCAATTTCTAGTGTAGCTCACTAATCGTATAATCCTAGGATGGCCGATACCCTTATAGCCAGTGGGCAGATGACATTCACCGCTTCATCTTTGCCTTCTACCACCCAATAGTAAACAGCGTGCCTCATCTTTATGTGTCTGCACTCCCGTTCGGAGCCGCAAACTACGAAACGGTCCGCCGCTGGAAGTCGCTGTTTCAGGGAACAATGACAGTTACCCAAGGAGAGAACTTACTTTCATCTCCTTGTTTACGTATTGTCGGAGGTTTCCTGGATCCTGATCCCAGAGTGAGGTGTATCTCCCCTGATGGGAAGCGCATTATCTTGACTAAACCTCGGGAATTAATTTCGTTGGACGCAGAGACTGGTGAATTCCATTGGATGGCATCCCTTGAGCACAGCCAAGACTTGACCTGCGCTGCTTGCTCTCAGGATAACAAGCTTATAGCATCAGGCTCTGAGGATGCTACAATTCACGTTCAAAACTTTGGGGAAAACAGTACTTTTATTTCTAGAGTGCTGCGTGGTCACACAGACTGGATAATTATGGTACTATTTTCTCCAAACGGTCGACGCGTCATTTCAGGCTCATACGACCAGACCATCCGGGTTTGGGATATAGAATCAGGGGTTCAAGTTGCGGAAATACAGCTAGAACACTCTAGCCCAATCACTTCAATGAGGCTTTCTTCTGATGGCCGGTTTCTTACGTCGACTTTCAAGAACGATATGCTCTTATTATGGGAGATAGAGGCCCAAAACGTGTCCATCCGATCACTCCAAAAGTTTCCTCAGCCTGTCAAAGTGGCTTTTGCATTCTCTTCTGACGGATCTGTGCTCGTGGCTGGCACCGACGAGCGAAAGATATACATATGGGATGTTCCTACTGGCAAGCTCTCTTTAGGTCCCATTGAAGCTCACGCTGGTGGAATCACGTGTGTTGGGCTTTCTCCAGATGACCGTCTAATTGCTTCAGGTTCTGATGATGGTGAAATTCGTATATGGGACGCGCATACTGGTGCTGTAGCTTGTGAACTCTTGACAGGTCATTCCGGTCCAATCACTGGTGTTCTATTCACTCTTGACAGTCAACGTATAATATCAAGCTCAGGAGATCATACGATACGTATATGGAGAGTACCAGAACAAAAACCAGGACTTCGAGATCCAAGTTATCACACCTCTCCGATTAATTGTGTCACGTTTTCTCCAGATGGGAAAACAATCGTTTCAGGTTCGCAAGATGCGACAGTTGGATTATGGGACTCAAAGACCGGCGCCGAGGTCCATGGGCGGCTGCATGGTCATTCAGCTGGAGTAAAATGCGTTGCATACTCACCAAGCGGACAGCATGTAGTATCAGGATCCGAAGATCACTCTATTCGTATCTGGGACGTAGTTAGTGGCTCGGGATTTTTGGAGCCGATACGAGGTCATACAGACTGGGTTAACTGCATTATGTTCTCTCCAGACAGCCGCCTTATAGCTTCTGGATCCGACGACGGTACTGTCCGCTTATGGAATGCGCATGTAGGCGACAAGTTTGCAGAGCCTTTGCAAATTCGGAACGACTTTATAAAGTCTCTTGCATTTTCTTCTACTGGGCGATACATCTGTGCAGGCTCTCTAAAGTCATTGATTTGTATTTGGGAAGTAGACCCTGGTATTCTGCTCCAGCAAATAGCTCCAGATCACTTGTGCTCCATCTATTCAGTTGCATTTTCTCCAAGCGAGTTTCAGGTTGCGTCTGCAGGCACAGACGACAAAGTTTCAGTCTGGAACTGTGAGACCGGCGTTCGGACATTAGAGCCATTCGCAGGTCACAGTGATTCAGTAATGTCCATCGCTTTTTCTCCAGACGGGAAGTATATTGTCTCGGCTTCCGTCGATATGACTATATGCGTTTGGAACGCCCATACAGGAGCGCTAACTTGTGGACCATTACGAGGTCATCAACAACACATCCTATCAGTTGCCTTTTGCCCAGAAGGTAAAAGGATTGTCTCCGGTGCCGCTGACTGCACGATCCGTCTCTGGGACTTGCCAAGAGCATTTGACGTAGCTTCAGGTATAGAGCAACCCCAGCTCACTAGTGCAATGTCCGTACCAGGAGATTGGAAAGGCTTTTTAAGTGAGCTAGACCTCTCCGGCTTTGATCAAATCCCCAAAGAGATCGAATCTTCGATTCCTAGTTGGGCACTTCGCAACCTCCTACAACAGAATCGGTGGGTACCCAACTCCAAGAACGAGCACCTACTGCGAGTACCAGAACCATATCAACGATACAACGTTGACTTCTCCTCGCTTGTTTTATCATCTCGCATATCGGATTCCCATGTGACCTTTGATTTCTCTCATTTTCAGGCTGGAATGTCTTGGGAACGATGTAAAACTAGCACTTGAGCTGGAGTGACAGTTTTGTGTGAACCCCAGCTTTATCCATTAGTCGTTTCTTAACTTGTATTGAAATAAATTCAACATGACACGATTTCCGTAGGAACCCAAATCAAAGGGTGTACATCTGCATATCATTATAGGGCAATACGCTGTTTCTCGTAATCAGCCAAGCCGGTATCCACCTACAACCTGCTCCCAGATAGCTCGACAGTTGACGTCCGCACCCAGCCGCCCACATAACAAAAACGCTCCCGAGAGTTTACTGAAGTGTCACAACAAGTCATAAGCCTTTGAAAGAATATTCAAAAGAAGTTCAAGGCTTACCGGTTAAGACTGTATGTCTCCTGAGGAGGCGGAGTGAGTCGATGCTGGAGCATCACGGGTATAAGCGCTCTGATCTCATCTGTGATAGTTTGAGACGTAAATGAGAACGGCTGGGACGTAGAAGATCGGAATGGAATCCCAAGGAGAGTCAAGGAACGGACATGTGCAGTAAGCATTTCCTAAAACACGATATTCAGCCACAGGACATGATTGAAGCGAAATTCACATACCTCGTTCTCTTGTCCCGTCAAATACCCAAGTTTCAAAGAGTGCTCGATACAAGCCTCGCGGTCTTCTCGTACGGCCGCACTGAGAAGTAGATACCAATTGTCGATGAACTCTTTGCTATACTCGCGCGACGCTCCAAAATCAATAAGCTCCAGCTGATCAGTTTTAGGGTTATACAGGAAGTTGGACCAGTTGGGATCCGTCTGCATAAACCTAAACTCAAATAGCTCACGAAGACAGAGCGTTAAGATATCTCTAGCAATCTACCAAATTCATCAAAAATCTGACTTTGCTGTCTCTAATAGGATCCTAGACTTACCTGATCACGGATTCGTTTCGGCCATTTTGCTCCTTTCGCCACACTGATACCCTCCATCCATTCCATCGCCAACACACGCTTCGTAGTCACTTCCCTTATCACCTTGGGTATCCTGAACCTCTCCTGCTTGCGCCCAAGAAAATTGGAGAAACGCTCCAGTGCGCTCGCCTCCCGTTCATAATCGCATTCGTCTGCCAATTCTCCTCGCATGACTTTCAAGGTACGATCGAGGTAGAGCCCACGAGGAAGCAAAGCGCTGGCTTTGAGCAAGGTTGAGATATTGGCAAGGTCGGAAGATATCGATTCGGCAATATTAGGGAACTGAACCTTGAGAGCGACTGGAATGGGCTCGGAAGGGGATGGCAAGAGGATCGAGGGCGAGACTTTGACTCTATGGACTTGTCCGATCGACGCAGAAGCAATCGGGATAGGATCAAAATGATCAAATTTGGAACGCCAGTTAGAACCAAGTTCAGCGGCGAGTACGTTCTGAGCAACTTAGCATCAAATGTGTTTGGAGAGGAGTGGATCCGGCTTACCTCTAGTTGTCCGTTTGGCATGTAGTGAGCATTATTCTGAACTTGTCTCAAAACTCGCTCGATTTGTTCAGGCAAAACATGTGCATCTGGTGAGATGTGTGTTTGGGTCAACAACATAAAGAAGTGTTATGAAGAGCCCAAGCTTGCCTTGAATGCTCAAAAATTGACCCAGCTTTAGAGCTGCGCCTCGCATTCGGGATAACTTGTCCACCAGTCTAGAAACGTTTGCCTCGCTCATCATCGGCGATCCAGAATTAGCACCTGTTCCCGTGGCGGCGCGGCGTACGTATTCAGTTGCAGTCCCGGCGGCCAGGGACGCACCCAGACCTAACGAAATGATCAGTAGTGGTAAATCAGATTACACCAATTGACGCACTTCCATAATGAAACAAACGCCCGAGACGAGAGGAAGGTACTCGTGACGGAGTGAGTTTAATAGGAGTCTAGAAGAGCTACATTCATCAGTATTTCGGAGCGCTTGTTGCACCGGGTTTACCTCTACGTCCGCTTGGTAGTCAAAGTCTTCGGCGACGCCTGGTAACTCACTTGGCAGCACCTTGTCGTCGGTATAAGGTGCAGAATTATTGTCCACTAGAATAGAATTTGAGGTCTCATCCTGGGAAACGCTAGCTACGACATCATTATTTGGGGGGTCGAGATCACTAGCTTGAACGTAAGACCAGGTATTCGGAAGAATATCGGGTTTCTGTCTGGCATTATCTATCTTCGCTGTATCGGTATGATTTGCCTGATTTTTTGTTGTAGAGGCCAACCTGTTCGAGGGAAAAGAGATACTAGACGTGTTAGATGGCGATGAACCATTGTGTGTCGTTGTCTCTCTAGATCTAGTGTGTGGAGATAAAATGTAAGCTGTAGCAGGGAGTTGCCTTTCCACGCTTATGAGGGCAGCGCGCCGAAGTACATCGGCCGTAGTGTATAGTATAGTGAGAGCATCGTAGGCACGGCTGGGTGACATCCAAAGCGGGTATGAAGGAAGTTCTAAGCGCTGATCGAAACATCGACGATCACGTGCCACCGATCTTTTTTGAATACGTATTTAGAGTGCTACACGAACACAAGGTCAAACCGCACTAACACAGAGAAACGGAGGCGAGATAACACGGGAACACGTGCCACCGATACCTCACCAACGGCTGGGCCGATCGATAAGTCGTGCAAATCCGGGACAGTGTAGGGCCCCTAGCTCAGTCCCCATTTCGCCAGTGAATACTTTGTATCATCTACACAAAGTGGAGGTCCCACAAGGATTAGTTCTCATTGACCGAGCGTGTGTTAGAGTACGGCCGTATTCAATATCTAATTACGCCTACCATTACATCGGGTCGGATTTCTCAATGCTAACTACGCATATATCCACTAGATACCTGGGAAAAACTGTTTCATGCACGTAAATATCTAATACATTTTCTTAGGGTTTCACTATGACAGAACCGCATTCAATTTTTCAAATCATCGCCCCTCCGCTGTATGAGTCTGTGCATCCCACTCTCCGTACCCCTCAACATGACTTGATTGACACTCAACATCCTTTAAATCGGTAGCAGATGTAGAGCCTCTGACACTAGTCTCTACCCTGTCATCCATATTACCCATTTGTTCAGTCTTGGATTGAGTCGTATGGATGGGGGATGGAACTATGAGCTCCAGGGAGGTCGTAGTACATGCAGTACGTCTATGAGTCCTGTTGATCGATTTTAAGCTAATTTAAAGGGTTTCCCGTATATTAGTTGAGGAGAAACCCACCAGTTGACCGTCTGAATCTTTGGTTTGGGAGAAGGAGGCTTGAACCCAAATAGAGCAACAACGCGCCAGAAAACGCGCTTGTACTGCCTCATTGCCTCCCCCGACAATCCAAAGTACATGAAGAACATGAACGCGCAACCAGGGACAGACCAATGACTGAACTCCATCCCTATTTTGTACCCTCGACTGTATAGCATTTCCTTTTCCGTTTGAACAATTATGTCGTGTATATTTTCATGTACGTCCGCCCACGAATAAGGATAATATTCTCGATCCACTGGATCAGATATCATAAAGTAGAGTGATAGGGGCAAGGCAAAGGCCATGTCAGTGGCAGCTAGAGCCATGAGTCGGAAGAATCGAGATAAACTGAGGTCGGCGCCTGATTCAGACAAGACTTTGGAAAATTGGCGACGGGTCTGGAAGAAAGCCCGGAGGGTAAGTGCTTGAGCGTATATAGTCAGTGAGAGCATCTATAGAACTGCAATTCGAGTAAAACGAACTTACCAGCATAAACGAATGATCCGATGCTAGCCAAAACGGGCCACATTGAAAACATTATGTGGGTCATCCAAGTAGGATATGTCGCTATATCGAGTCAGTTGAAGCACTTCGACGCTGGACAACAGACTCAATTACCTGGCCAACACCCAATGCCCTCCATAATGGCGTATCTGGCCGACTGCACCGTGTAATCTGCTCCAACATGTCAGTTTCAAATATCTGTCTTGGCTGAAGCGACGTACACAATGGGAGTGTAAGCACAGGCAGACCTAAACCAAGGATCAAATTGATAACAAGCTCCCTTTTCTTCTGATTACTTGATCAATAACTCTTGTCAAACGGCGGATACAATTTGCACTTACTGACTGTTCGGTCATGTGAACCTCTCTAATGGTTGCAACTCGATAGAGTCTACGTTGTATGCAAAGACCAGCAGACGTGATGCCGCTATTGAGGCAGACAATATACCTCGATGCTTTACGAATTCGTTCAGTGAAATATATGCTACATAACCTATGGTGTTAACTCACATATATCGCACCATACTGGAGCTTTGTTGTCGACGTTTCCATCCCAAAGTATAGAATTGATGCAATAAACTATACAAGCAGTCGATGCCCATCCAAGGTAGATTAAGGTGCTAGCATTGCGCGCCTGCCAATGCCAAGGCAAGGGTATGAGACATAGAACAGCACCAAAAGCGCAAATGACGGGATAAGAGGGATCGTGCATAAGGATGAAGGACTGGGAACAAGAGGGTGTACGAGACCAGACTCAAGTCTATAAGATATGACACTCAGCCTATCTTTCCGAATAAGTCCCCGATAGTAATGAAATTGTTATTGCTAGTGCCGGATGGTTGATGGATGGTCGGTCTTCTATGACCGATACCCGTTGCCCGCAGCCCATGTAACACTACTCCAACATCAGTGTATGCGTGGAGCACTTTCGATATCAGCTACAAAGATCTCAGTTAATTACTCATTTCAGCGATCCCTATGTCTTCCTTCGGGACTATATGCCCATGGTCGATCAAACCGTTAGCGTTTGAACAGCTTGGAAGGCACCGATCGGTTTGGAGCCCTGTATCAGCTTTACCGAATAGTCTCAATCGTAGATGCGATCCGGATATGATTGCCAAAAGATTTTATGTAGCCCCTAGTCTTGAGGACCCGCAATTCTTAAGATTCACTCGTTAGAAAACCAGTTCTGATGGCAAACTGCAGATCTTAGTGCGTTTTCTCACAATTCCGACACTCGATGACAGGTCGGACATGGAGTTCTGCGGGGTAGACCCTTTGAGCAGCCGGCGTCACCCAGGCGTGACCTTGGGATATAAGTGTATGACTAATACAATACAAAGCTCACGTATAGCGTCACGAATGTAGTGACGTACCCGACGCGCATATCAAATTTTGGGTCACGGTAGGTAGCAATCGTGGAATAAAAACAAAAACAATTGTATTCGCGACGTTGTAAAGTACATGGTAGCAGTCTAAGGTGGAACGAGGAGCGAAAAGGCGGAAGTGTGCCAGCTAGCGCTGTGACGCGAGCAGCTCCCAAACTCAACCTCAAAAGCCTCCCGCTTGGATATGCTACGTGTGACTACGTTTAGGGTCGCGCGGCTGAACGAAATAATATCGACATTATTGTACACCAGCGAATCTAAGTAGATGTGAATGTCAGATTGTGTAACGAGGGTGATGGATGGAGAATGTACTCAACTTGATATATTGTGTAAGGCCGACGCCCCTAGTAACTCGCAAAGACTACCGGGTATGTATATTCGAGTCCGTCGGCGCGAATGTGGCGCATCGCAGACCGTTTTATCGTCCTAGGAGGCCTGACTGAGTATAAAAAACGCGACCCAGGTCAGCGTGAAGGGGTTTAGTCCATGCGCCATCGACGCTCAGGGAGTGGATATCATCAAAGGAAGAGTTCGACAAAATTTATGGTGGGGAGGGCGCAAAAGGCGGGTGCGTGCTCGGGAGACAGTGGTGGGCGGGTTGCTAGACCAACATCGGGTTGGACGCGTGAAGTGCTAAGCGCCAACCCGTAGCAACCGTCACGTGAGCGCGTGCTCCATGTTGGAACTTGACTTAGAGAAAACCTCGACCTAAACCTCGACCTGGGCCTCTCCCTTACCCACCCATGTGCACTCCCTCACCCTCTGCTCCGTCATCCTATCTATGCATATAGACAGGGCCGCTGTTACTCGCATATAGCGCGGAAGTGCGACTAATCACAAACGGCCGCGCGTTGACAGCACTGTACGTCGCTCTCAGCCAGTTTTTCTACGCTCAGACCGCTGACCCATTTTCGCTGCAGCCACTCACATCTCGGCCTTGCTGCAGCACAGCAGCTTGGGGCTGATGTGCAATTTGAAGAGGTTCGGTGAGTGTTGTGTTACGCTGTAGTCGTGGAGCCCCCAGTACGTATGATTCTATTCAGTTTTGTAAGCTGGCTCGATTCAAACCTTTCTCGTGTATCAGCTATAATGTCTTGCTTTGCTGAATGATCCTGACGTTGTCCACGGCCACAGTGGGAGGTACAACAGCGATTAGTTCGGTCGGGTGCCGGTTGTCGCAGCTCGCGCCAGAACGCTAACATCGTGACCCCCCCCCCCCCCTGCTTACTCTATTTTAGACTGCTACCATGTACTTTACAACGTCGCGAATACAATTGTTTTTGT
>JAYRCO010000915.1:0-15354 GCA_037042815.1 Ceratobasidium papillatum | reverse complement strand
ACTCTCGGAGGGGTCAGGTCACTGCCAGGTCAGACCCTTTGAGTCACGGGGGCGCAACCCGCCTGTCGTCTACTTTATACAGAAAATACGAACAGAACGTAACCGGCCAAGATAAGGTCATCTCACAACGCGTTAGGCTGGTCGGCATTGATGATCAACGTGGTGAAGAACTTGATCATGTCCACGAAGCCCCTGGCCTTGTAAGCTGCGCCAAGACGAGTGAGTAGTTGAAACAGAACTGCATAGCTTGGCTCTTACCTTCGTTCGCAGTGTGGGCTCCATTGTACAGATCGACGGCGAAATGGTGGTTATACCGGAATATATGCTTAGAGCTCTTCCAGTAGAACTTGGTGTCTATCAAAAGGGTAGCTCGGTAAAAAAAAATCGCACCATATTTTGTTCACTACTTACCGGTGTTCCCGGTCATAAGCGCCGGGGCTACTACAATATCACCTTCAGCGACCTTGTCCATTTTGCTGTCACGATATGCTCCACGAATACTGCTCGAAAGAACCACCCATGGCTTGGAATCAAGGGTAGTTGGTGATATTGGCGCAACGTCGAGCGCAACATCCCCTCTTATTGTAGCGTTGACTGACCCGTAATATGGACCTTCACTCTCGGACGTGTCATGACCAAACGCCTCCACAGATAAATTGAACTGAGCCCCGAAGTGGCTCAGTCGCTTCGCAACGTGTTTTTGAAGCTCGGCCACAGAGCTACGTAGAGTATCAGCAACACCACAATTATGATGAAAAACAAACATACCTCTCAATAGCAATGCGATGGTTGATTACCACCTTTGCTTGTTCGGGAAGCGCATTCGATTTGACACCTCCCTGGATGATGTCGGCCGCTTGAGTTGTGCCAACAAACGCCCGCCAGACCCGGTCCATTGACAAAACTTCGTTCACAAACTCCAAGGCAGTGTCACTGGTGATAGACCGCCCAACAGCTCTGCGGAACCTAGGCAGCATGGCCGAAGGAGCAGCGTACGCAGCCTCGCACTGCAACAGCGAATACATGGGGCTGGAACGATAAAGCTTGGCTTCGTGAGGATGCTTTTCGAAATCGACAACGACTCGTGAAAGGAGCCCAATGGACTAGAAACAACGTAACATGGTCAAAGAAAGATTGAATAATCACTATTCGGACTCACCGTGTGCTCAGGAGGCACACTGGAATGGCCACCCGGAGTCTTGAGCTCAATTTCAACATCCATGTATCCTTTTTCTCCAACGGCAGGCCGAGCAATCGCCACACCCTTGTCCGTAACGGCGGAGCCTGCAGTATCTAGTTGAATGAGATAGGAAAGATAACAGCCCCCGCGTAGTTAACGAACCTCCTTCGTCTACAATCATCGCGATACCGTCCTCCCCGTAGATTTCAAGAATACGCTCTGACAACGGGCCGGCGCCCTGCAATTGGTATTTAGTTATTTGAACCAACAAAAAGGAGTTTGGGACTTACCCGCGGACCGCTGACTTCCTCGTCGTACCCAAACGCTACGCGAATATTAGAATCGGTGTCCTTTCATACATTCGTATGGCACTCACATAGAACTAGGGTCCGTGTTGGCTTGAAGTCTCTTTGAACTAGGCTCTCAACTGTTGCCAGTATCCCAATCAGTCCACTCTTGTCGTCTCCACTACCACGTCCCCAAATCCAAGTGCCTGCAATTCCGTTAGTGAAACAGCCCTTCAAACGTTGAGTCAAAATGAGTCACCGTCATAATAACCAGAAAAAGGTGGCTGCTTCCACTGGCTGACTGTCTTGGGGTCCACAGGCACCACATCTGGCAGACGTATAAGCCGAGCGTTCAACTGCTGACTCTCAGCCTACCTTGGTGTCCCATCAGCAACAGTGGTTTAAGAGAAGAGTCGGAGCCGGGCCATGTGTAGAGTAAACCATAGGTATTTACTTTCTCCAGCTTGAGTGTTTGGTGGCTACGAGCTCCAAAGTTAAATTATGAAGAAGCATGGTTGATCGAGATACTTACACCTTGGGGAACTGTTCCTCGAGGTACTTGTGAAGCTTGTCAAATACAACCCAGTGGTCGTCATCTCCAACTGGTCCCATGTTATCATAAGACTCGGTCCTGTTCGTATGATAAGCGAGGTCTTTGATCAATTAGGGAAAAGTACGCACGGAATACGTACGGCTCCTCCAAGCCATTCTGCAGCTTTTGCTTCGAACCCATCCGCGTCAAACGCAGCTGTCCAGTTGGATGCGTCAAACGCGTCCACCTGTTTGCAGTAATCTTGCGACTTTGGAGCAAAAGGAGCGAGCAAAACCTCCTCGATCGCGTTGGTTACTTTGCTTCGGCAGCAATACAGAGCCGCGGACGTCAAGAGCGCAGCCGTAACGAATTTACCCCAATGGTTCTTTGGCCTTGCAGGAGTCCTGGCTAGAATAGGTCCAGCTTTCTCGTCAATCAGGGACATTTTGCGCTACAGATAGTTTGGCTGTGGACGGCGAGGTCGCACAACCAAATCAACTTCCCGAAGCACTATAAAGACATAATTGCTGACGTCATCACTTTTACACGCTTCTATACAGTTCCAACCTTTGCCGCCCGACTTGCTTTGAGTAGTTGTTTTGATTTTTAACTTCAGCTAGACAGATATTATGGCTGCCCGTTAATGCATTTCTAAAAGCTATATATATCTATTCAAAATAATACATAGGTGCAAACTACATGCAATGCAGAATGGGGGAATGCCAATGCCGCAGGTATCTAGCCGAGATATACAACCATGCTTCCCATGTTTACGGGTCCCATTTTGGTCGGTTGGTACCTGGGCCCCACAGTGCGTTGTACCGATAGAGGCAAGAGTATGGGTCAAGGTCTGGGTTATCTAATCGCAGTCAATGACATGCCAGACAGAGCCTTCAGCGTTGAGCTTACCGAATGTATTTGCCTCGTCGCACCAGCATTTGTTCTGGGTATTGATTCGTCCGGTTGGACAATGCTCGAATGGCTCGTGGCGATAGCCAACGTTCTCGAAAAAGTGTATCTGATCTTTCTTTGCAAAAAGTGCAGCGCCAATACTATGCACTGGAGCGTCTCCCCATCGCTGTGGAGTTCATGGTTAGCACCAATGATATTCCCATTATCAAAAACCCACCTCATAGTAGAAGCCCCCTTTGGAATCCAAGAACTCGAAGTATTTGGAGTATGCTTCACTTCGCCAGAAATTCAAGTCGGCTATCTCAAAGTTGCTCCAGACTAGCATGACCGATCAGATGCGACTTGTTACACATGATTGCAGTACTCACAGTGGCAATTGTTATATGTCTCGCCTCCGTCATCGCTCAGGAAAGCCATTGCGTTGTCTTCGGGCACGAGCTCGGGGTACTTTTGTATGAACTCTATGCGTCCCACTTGTTTAACGGCCGACCAACAGCGAGCAGAGGCACATGTACTTACCGCGTGTCGCATTCCACAACGTCCAGATTGTCTCTGGGAACTCGTAAAGAGCGATGGTGAATCCTGCGAAGGAGGTTTTAGCCAACCACAGTCATATGCATGGCCTACGCGTACCATAGACCTTCTTGTTATCTTGCATGAACAAGAAAGGATCATCGTTGAGGTCGCAATAGAACGTCACATCCGGCCTGTCGACGTGTATAAGCATCAAACCCCCTAAGAATAGGCTGCAAAACTTACTCAATGCGCCAGTAATAGTCGTACTGCTTGAGAAGCTCATGTCGGTAAAAGAACTATTTAAGGGTCAGCGTGGGAGTTGGGATTATATGAGCGCATACATACACCGGAGTTGAATCGGCACATGTTCCGGTAAGGTACACTATCGCCTGCATAACAATCAGTCACCTAGTTAATGACAAACTGGCAAGTTGTGCCTACCGTAGATGATGTCGTTATCTTTCATCCATTTGCGACTGGCGGCCGCGTATTCCTCGTCGATCCAATCTGGCTGATTCCAATGCGAGCTGTCAATAACGCCGTATGAGACGTTGGCGTTGGTGAGCTGGGAGGTGTGGCTAACATACAGTTTAGGCCGGGAAGGTCTCATGTTATAACGAAAGCATACTTACTATTTAAAATTCTTGTCGAAAGGAACGTCGTTGAGAAACACATAAGGATAATTGAACTTTTTGTTGAAGCGGTCTTCCATGTGCTTCATGCTCTGCATAACCCCTTTGAGGTCGGAATTACGAGCCAAAAACACAAAGGCAGCATTCGCTTTGCGGGCGGGGGTGGAAAACTTCTCTACTTCAATGACAGGTCGAGGCTTTGGAGGAAAAGGAGAAGGTTGCGCGGGAAGGTAGTAGGCAGCCGAGGAAGCTGCAGATGTGGCAGGGCGAGGAAGAAAGACAGTGGAGTTACATGTTGTTTCGGCAACCTTTCGCCAGGAGTCAGCAAGACGAGACACTGAGGTTGCTTCGCCGTATCCCTCATGAGCAAGTCCCAGAAGATAATGCACAATAATCTATACCGAGTCGGTCAGCAAATTCACAGGTAATGATGTAGTGAGTCGCTTAGCGTACCAAAATAAATATTGTAAGAGGTATATATCTTCGTGGAGATGCCAGCGCATGGAGCGCAGGGGAGCTAAACTTAGCCATTCAGCCTAGGTCTGTGAGACGCGACTGATTCAGCACGATAGTAGCGATGGCCTTTATACAAACTGAGTGACAGCTGCGGTTGTTGGCACTTACCAGTGGTGTAGCAACGGGGCCAGGGTGCCTGTGTATCCGCAGCGAGGCTGTCTGAGTTGTTGATATAGGTGTGGCTTACGGGAGAACTATTGAGACGCTCAGGATATGCGAACGCACTTGCTGCGGAGAAGGTATTTGATCTGGCATTCTGAGCAGAATCATCCCATTCTAGCGACAGTAATCCGAATGGTAATTGTGATCTCGAAGCTTGATCCTAGTTCTCGGTAGTGAACACGACAAGAACTTTTGTGAGCAGTTGACTTGAATACACCATGTGAGGCGATAGGCGTCTTCGACGAATAGAGCGGTTAAACGATGCTATATTTAGCCTATTCTATGAACAGATGTCGGCTGAAACAGCTGGACTATTTAGCGAATAGCCAAAGTAAGAATATCTTTATTACGCCAGGTGATATTATGGTATATAACAATGTGCTGCTCCTTATTGGCTGATGAGTATACTGGAATGTTCTCATACGGTAGAATTGGATCGAAGAGATCAAAGCACGCAACAAAGTTCCACCCTATCGTGAGCTGGCAAGATTATGTCGCTCTGAGAGAAGATAATAATGGTCGCCAGCTAGTCCACATCAGGCCAACCCAAGATATGATTACTCGGCTATCAAAAGCGAAAAGATAGTACCCTCAGAACACTGCTGGTATCATTTTAGAAGTGCACACTTTATTTTAGCGCGAACGGTTATGCTGCTGTACAAGGGCTAGTCGCCGCCAAGTGCAAGACTAAACCGGCCCGGCGTTGAGCAATCGTCCGATCACAGATTAGCTAAGAAAATGAAGTCAGATCACATAATCGGTTGTGTGTTTTCCTTAATGCTGAGATTGCATGACCCTATTATGACATTTTTCTTCACTCCCTCACGCATATACGTAAACTTGTGCATCAAATCCAGTATAGCAAATAGCCAAGATTTTGCAGTGGCTCGAGCCCTTCGTCAGTCGTAACAACCGGTCTATAGACCACTAGTGCACGATACAAGCGAGGCCGAGCTACGCGCAATCAACTTTAACATGAAAATACAATGATTCTCGCATACATTTACTCTGTGTCCATAATTAACTGCCTGTGTATCTCGGACCGAGGCTCGAACGTGCAGTTAAACGGCTTGGGACGGCTGGGGATGCCATCAAATTAACGTGGTTATAGTCCATCCAGCACCCAAGACTTACTAGACCAACGAACCACTTTCGCCTTCGCCTGAAGGCCGATTCTCCTTGCCGTCCTCGCTTTTAACATTTGATATGTTGAATGTAGCAAGTATTGAGGAGATCATAATGAATAGCGCTGCTTGGGCAAAGTGACTCCCGGGGCAGATCCTTCAGCGATCAAGTCAGTTAGCATGCAATTAGGTTTCCCACAGGCATCACACCTCCGGCCCCATCCAAAACTCGGTGATGCGGTCATATTCGGGTTTAAAAACCGATCTGGATTGAACACCTCTGCCTCTTTATAGGTACGTTCATCGTGGCTGATCGACCTAAATATAGAAGATTAGAATATTGACAAACGAGTGACACAAGATATACCAAACGTTACCAAACCTGATGGAAAAAATGTCAGGAGGTTGAAAAACCAATGTTTTAGACTCACACCACTGCTCCCTTTGGGATACGATACCCACGATACTCGTTGTCTTCAACGCAAACGTGAGGAATAGCTGAAACACGACAGTTGCGTCATTTATACTCAAAAACACTAACAGGATGATCCTCACCAAGAGGTAGAGCCGGTCGCCACCTCAAAACCTCGAGAATGAGTGCATCGATATAAGGGAGGTGAACCCGATCTTCAGCAATTGGCAGCCTATCCGGGCCTATGACCATGTCGATTTCCTTTTGAGCCTTGAGCTGGATATCAGGAAACATTACCATCGCTAGCAAAAATACCAGCAAAGAGCTCGTTGTCTATATGCAAAGTTATTGTTGCCCGTAATCTGCCGATGCATGTGTATATACCGTGTCAGTCGCGCCTGTGTAAGATTGATACGAGTGTGAGGCCAAGTAGTATACAGAAACACCGGTAGATACCTTCATACAAGGCTTCTGCAAAGTTTTTGGTAAAATCATCTGCATCGTCTTCGGCATAGCCAAGCTGTTGGAGCTCTCTTAGTGCAGTAGCCGTGATGGAATGTTCATCAGCACCAGTAGCCTATGTGGTTTGACTCTGGTTAAGCCAATGGAGACATACACTGTAGCATAGGCTTTACTCACCACCCGCTCCTTTGCCCAGTTGAAAATACCATCGATTGTGTGATCTTTTTGCTTTCGCCATTCAAGTGCCGTTTTCTTCCATCCCGCGCCAGGCAGCCATTTAGGGACATACCTCAATAGCGGTAACATGTTCACAAGAAAATCTAAAAGCGGGATAGTGAACACGCCCGAGCATAGGGGGTCGCATATACGCACTCGAGGGCATTACTGCTTTGTTCAAATTAGCTGTTAGAGTCTTTTGATCCAGTAGGAATGGGTCATCTGCTGCCACAAGCGGGTATCCATATATCAGGTCAAAGGCAGTTGATGCAATCGTTCTAGAGTAGCAGTGGTAAGTACAACCTATGTATCAAAAACACTGAAACGAGCATTGTGAATACCTGCTGAATTCGATCTCCACAGACTCTGATGATTCGTCGCGATAAGACATGTTGAGCATTCGCTGGAGCAATACCTTCGCGTGGTGTTGTTGCTGTTTGTTGTATACGTGCACCGTTTGTTTGTTAAGGCGCGAATGTACTATCTTTCGGTGTTTCTTCCAAGATTCGGACGGATCCATAAGCCCCGTAGAGCCGTGGAGATCTATTCTGGAACATGATGAAGATGAGGTACGGAAATACCGAAGCAAAACAGGCCTTACAGCAAGGGAGAAGCAAGCATTACTGGGTTCAGCCTGTTGGAGTAAATGTTCGCGCGTTTCTCGAGCAGATCTATTGCTGCTTCGGCAGAGTTGAGCACGATGAACGTCATTCCAAAAAAGCTAAGCGACAGAATGTCACCTGCAGTTAGAACGAACGTCAGTTGCTAAACATCTCAATCAGTCGTGTAGATTTACTCCCAAATTGTTTGCTCATTTCATGAAAAGACTGTTGCTGGTTCTCTGAAGGCATCGAAAGAATTTGGCCAACGATGGGATAAGAAGGTGGTCCGGGTGGCAGGGGCAGCGACTCATAGGAATTCGATCGACGTAGTGAGCGGTAGGCAAGGAATAAACCTAACCCGACTAGACCCACGCCTGTCGCAGTGTTCATTGTGTGTTTGAGCTAGGAGGGAGGTGTATGGACGCAGCAGGGAAAAGGCCAGCATTTGAATCCACAACGATCCCTGCCCCACCAAGCTATTGTCCTATTCTATTAGGTAGGTTGTCCCAACGGTATCTCATTCGGGCCATGCCACAATAGACAGCATAAACGGCTCAAAGAATTAAGTTAGTGTTGGTGAGATCGTCACCGCCCAAACCACGGCCGTTGATCCACAAATCATATGATCACGTGACCAGAGGACAGAATTACCCAAGCAGAATCACACGACCCCAGGATTCAAATGTGCATATAATGTCATTGTGAATCAAACCTGCGTTATACATAAGAGACATGCGACACGACCAACCAAAGCTCGGAAACAACTGAGATATGAAAAGATCAAGAAACACCAAACAAGAAAACCTATCACAACAGTGATGACACAACAGAACAGCAACAGCAAGCAAAGGAGACATCCAAATCACATGAAAAAGAAAGACCCAGCGAATGATAGAGCCAAAGAGCAAAAAGGGGACAGAGGTATAGCCATGATGAGATGAGAGTCGATTCTGCCCCCTTTCCTCCCTGGCGCAACCTAGCCGACAGTCGCTCCCGCGAGCTGCTTCACAAACCGCTTCAGTTTTTTGCGGCGATGAGGCTCGTAGTTTGGATCACGCGAGAGCGCGTTTCCGATCGCATTGCCGATCTTGGACGGAGCGGTTGTGATGCGCGAGAGCGGGGCCGTACGCGAGTTGAGCTCATAGTGGCTGTCTCCGTCCGAATGATCTGGCGACTGGCTCACGTTTGTAGTGCCAAAGTTTGAGCCCGACCAAGGGAGGTTAGACACACCGGCGCTGGCTGAACGTTTGTGAAGCTCAAAACCGCGGGACGGGGGCGAGTCGACGGGTGTAGCCGCAGTCTCGATGATTTCGATCGAGCTTGGGCGACTGATGTACGAGCTACGGTCAGATGCTGTGCGCCGAGGAATCGCGCGCAAATTCGAGGCGAGGCGCTGCGGCGGATTTGACGAAGCCGTGCTGAAGCTGGGCCGTTCGGGGGTGCGTGTCTGCGAGGCAGTAAAGGTAGGGGACAACGGGGTCACACCTAATCAATAGTAAGCATCAAGCTTGCGATATACAAGAAGTACACTTACTGTGCCTCACAGGCGCCGTCTGAGTACGACTCGGCGTCCGAACATGCCCAAACTTCCCACTCGCATGATAATCTACGCTCGCGGTCCTCCCTAGTGGCACACCAATCTTTGGCCCGTTGCCATCGTGCACATAACCATCATCCTCTTCATCGCCTTCCTCATCACGACCCTCCTCTCGACTCGTTCGTTCAGCCTCCCACGCACGTCTCTGCGCTTCCCCGCGCGCAAACCTCCTCTCGATCGCCAAGCTCTCGCCGTACGCGGCCAACTGCTCCGCGAGTGATGGTGAGTCCGGCCCCTGCGGTCCCGCCTCGAGAATCTCACGCTCAGCCTGGCGCACAAGACACTGGGCCTGTTCAAAGGTGCTAACCGAGCGCAGGTTGAGAGGAGGAATCGAACGCCGTTTGCCATCATCAAGCACGGGGAGGGCTTCCTCGAGTTCATCCAGGTCGTCTGCCTCGAATACAGGTGAAAACGTCATCGTGCCCTTGTGGAGTGGCAGCGGTGACGTCGCACTAAACAGAGACGGCGTAGTCATGCTGGTATCGGTCGTGGCCATCGAAGACGACAACTGGTTTGTGTTTTCGGAGGATGTTGAAGAGAGGGAGTCTCCACGGAACCGGCCATCGGGCGGCTGGAGGAGCGAGCCGTCTTGAACGTTCTGCTGAGCGGCCTGTCCCTGAAGTTGGGGTGCCGGATCAACCGCGACGGGCGCTGAACCGGCAACTGTGCTCTCCCCGCTGCTCGGCATTATTTCTTCTGGTTGCCTGGGCAAAAATGAGCTGAAACTGCTGGATGCCCGAAGTCCGCGACGCGTGATAGAGCTTCCAGATGTAGATCGCATATGTGTATGTCCACCGGGAGAGGGTGCGTGAGAGCGTACGGGCGACGTTGCAGCGGGAACTGACGTAGTCGACGTGGTTGCAGAAGACATCAATGATGGGATGTTTGCGGGAAGTGGGAGACTAGGCATCGAAGGACTGGTAAGTCTGGTCATACCGGCTGTGCTGAATCCAGGCCTAGATGGGCTACAGTGCGACGACGATCGAGGATGAAGGACTCGTTTGACTGGAATAAGCTCGTCCCGATCGTCTTCAAAATCACCGTCATCATCTCGCACAACGTTTCCATCCGTGAGCTCGTCATCGAGAAAGTCAAACTCGGGATCAGGATGAAACTCGCTCGGTTTGCGGCGCTGCCGCACCACGCCCGGCTTTGTGTTGAGTTTGGGGGCCGTAGTCGTTGCCAGAAGCTTCGCACTGGGCGCTTTTAGACCCATCTCCACCGCTACCCTCTCACCACGCCTGAACTCCACTTCCTCTGCCCAATCCACGTCCACGCTTTCTTCCGCATCCCACCCCAGCTCATCCTTCTTCGACCGTCCAAATAGCTTTCGTACACGATTCTTGCCCCCGCTCCAGGTCGTTCCAGCGCTGCGCGGTCGTTGTGATTTGGAGCTAGGCGCCACGCCGGAGAGGGCCGGCAAACTCGGCCTGCGCGAATCATTGTTCTGCGGCGCGCTAGCTAGAGGCGGGAGGTATCCGAGCTCGCCGAGTTCCGACTGACTCTCCCCAGCGAGGTCGATACCACTGCTACCCGATCCGAGGTCCCCGCGACTTTCGACACCTGCAGTCAAATCAATGCGACTGACACTGTGATCAAGTCGACTGAGATCGATTCTGCTTGCTCCCCATGGGCGACGAAAGAGGGTCTCGAGCGAGCGTTTGACTTTGATGCTGCGCGATGTAGGTGCGATACTGGGCGTGGAAGGAGATGTTGGCTGATTGCTTGGGGGGTTGGCAGTCGTCCAATCGCGGAGTGTGGTGGCAGCAGCTGTCTGTGTTGGGTTAGATCGATGCTAAACCCAAAATATTCAGTACATACCTGTCCAAGACTCGCGGCGAGCATCAATGGAGTGACACCATGCTTGTCAGGCTTTTCATAATCAGCTCCGCATCCTAGCAAGAGTGTCAAGACGTCCACATGACCATTGGCGGCAGCAAAGTGCAACGCGGTGCTCCCTCCAGTCCCAAGATGTGCACCTCCTGATGAAGTGCAGATATTCATCGCGCTCCCACTGGCACCGGCACTGGCACCACCCTTTCCGCCTCCAGCGCCCAGCTTGCGAGAGAGCCGACCGGCATTGAGGTCCGCTCCAGCATCAATGAGCATGCGGACAACACGGGTATTCCCACCGCTCGCCGCCGCATGAAGGGGAAGGACGCCATCAAGGACTGCATTGGTAGGCTGACCGTTTGTCAAGGCAAAGGACACGAGGCCGATATTGCCAGTCGCAGCTGCAGAATGTAGACCATAATTTGGATCTGAGGTGGGAAGTCACAAAGAGAAGGCAGCAAAGATCGGGTTTACGATGAGGTACGAGGTGGCGGATTGTATGGTATAGCGTGGGAAAGTGTATGTGCGACAGGGACATGGCGGGGGGACAGGGTCGGCGCAGATCCAGGTCGTAAATATAAATCGTAAAATCGACGTAAAATGAAAAGAGGTCAGCGGGGCAAAGGACAGAACGAAAATACGTACATTCAGTTGTTACATTGTATTTCGCCTCTGCCTTTTGCACAGCGCGCGACGTAGAGATGGCCGGCATCGCGAGCAGCAGACGAGGGGCAGAAGCCAGCTGAGCGGAACGGGCTGAGCGAGGATTTTGAGAGCAGCAGGAAGCGATGGTCCGGCGGCTAGCGGGGAGTCTGTGGAGGCAATCTACGCGGGTCGTTGTCGGGTTAAGAGGCGGGCTTGGTCCGATTTCTGGCGGAACTGAGCCCGAGCACCGTTCAATCAGGAAATCGGCGGCCCCAGCGCAGATGGCTTACCAGCTCACTGCAATGTCCCTATTCTGTTCTGTGACAAACCACACCACCGAGATCCAGTGATGGAGAGCCGCGTGCGGGGTGGATGACGTCGTCGGTAGCACCGAGCTCGTCGGGGCCGAGGGCCGTAGGTGTTGTCTGGACGGTGTGCGCACTCGTGGGGGTGGTGGCAGAACAGGCTCAGGCGGCCTGGTGTGGCCGCTCGAGTTATCAAGAGCAAGCTCTCCGGCTCTTCGGGGATTAAGGGTTTGTTTGCGTCAAGGTCTAGCGCCGAGCACCACACACCCAGTTGTATCTATGGTGACACGCATGCTATACTGACACATATCCCTATGTTCTCCGCTCTTGCTATGCGGTGCCCAGTTCAGCACATGCGTCCAATCGAACGCCATCGACTTATCTGCTCCAAAAGGGTAGTCGATCCAGCATTAAGCCAACATATTGGTGACACGGTGCACATCGAACGCTTGTGCCGATCCCAGCTCACGCTCCGAAGATGACCCATCATCACCCCAATTACAGTGCAAAACACCATTGCTCGTCAACTCAACATACCGGTCGCAGAATCACCCGTGGTGTAAAACACCGAGGCCTTGTTCATGGCCGCTCATCGATCGTTGTCCATCGACCATCTCAACCCCATGCCTGTACCACGAGCGTATAGTCACCTGGTATACATGCGGCCTATTGTTCTAGACACTCGCTTATGTACTGGACAGCCTTCCCCGCATTGTCGAGCGCTCGCGTCAATTCCGTAGACGACATTATTGACAAAGGTCGTATAAGGACTACCATTATGGTCAGATAGAGTTCCGCTGTACAAGGCATAGCTGGTCTTAAACGATGATCGGATGGAATTCAGCTCGGCCGCCTTGGGGCCGCCGAGTTGTTCGAACACCGGTGCCTGCACGCGTCATTTCAGCGATGTATGCGTTTGGGTCTTGTACCAACGCGGCTTGGTGGCTCACAATTCAATTGCTCCCGGCGGCATGCTGGCGTAAACCGTACTCCCAGATCCACTCGTGGAACGATTCTGCAGAATACTTGAACCGTATGTTGTTCGCTAGCTGTGCACGTACCTTTGTGCGCTCTGAAACTCGCTCACCCGGTACAAAACTTGTATACCCCATTTGTCTATTTTGTGGCACGATCTTTCCAATTGCTTATTAGCCTGCCGCTGACAGGTCCACATGGTATGGCTGGACCCGATGCCGTGCGGGGACTTTTACTCGCGAGAAGAGCCGTCAAAATTTGGGGCGATAGTGAGGTCGAGGTGGGAGCACTTGACCATTTCAAGCGCAGCTCGACGTCACTTGTCTTTTGCTGGATGTCGCCGCATCTGAGGCCCTTCACTGGCCAAGTGGTGCTTGGGGTTGCAGCAACGCAAATTGTCCGGCTGTATATGGACACAAGTTCACATACTACCGAGCCAGCAGCTCGTCCAGTAGCCTACATCATGGCATGCATACAAAATTGGGTTGTTTACCGTTGCGTAAACGAGGTTCTTGGGTGTTGCTCGGGCTAGAATTTGCGAGGGGTGATTACGCCGTCGCATGGAGGCTGACTGGTAGATATCCAAGATAGCGCTGATATTGATTATTCACCACTAGATTCGAGGCTGACCGGGTGCGATCCAAGGCGACGCCAATATTAATGATTACAGCGGGTATTCAACATAGGTTAGTAATATCCTAAATCGTTCTGCCGTGCCCATGTTAATTTAATTGTTTTAGTTTGTGGAGACGGACGGTGTGACCAAGTAGTTTGAACAGCGGATGCGGCATTACGAGTGGTCAATGAAACGCAACAGAACTGGTGAGATTGAGTCAAGGACGAGCGAAAGCGGATGGCGGACTGGTGTATCCTAGTAGATGAACGGGATCTAACACACCGCCCTCTCTAAGACCATGTCGAAACAGCCGGCAGAAATATCAGTTGTCTGTTGATTCTTGTGCATGTGGAGGTTTGTGCTGTTCAAACTTGCATGGATGGGCTGCGAGCCACATACCTCAGCAACTCGAAGAATAGAAATTGAAACTCGTAAAACCTCAAAAATACATAATTATACCAAGCATAATTATACCAAAGCTATCAGTCGCTTGCTCGGTGCTTACACAATCGTGAGCGTTGATCACTTGCCGGTAAAGAGAGGGAGGATGGCCACGTGATGACGCATACAGCTAGATTGCCACCATGTTTCAGACCCAATATCTCCATGAAAGCACATCGGATCTGCATGAAACTTGGATTATAGGTATATGTTAGGCTAATAAGGTCACTCGGAGATTCATGGCTCGATAAATAGAATTGAAACCCTAGTGTTCTCGATCCACTTTGTTCCTGTGCTCCCTATGCCTCCTGGGGCCTCCTGAACACTACTGGGGTAATATTAGCCAGTTCTAAGCATAAAAAGGGGCGTCGAGCACAGACCAGTTTCACCTGGTCATGGGCTGCCTTGCGTTTGCGGTTCAGAGAGCATGCAGAGACAATGCAGTGGGAGCGGCATCACGTTCCTACTGGACCCTCCTGAATCTGGGACCAGTTACACTGCATTTGATGAACTATTTGGTGGTGGTAGGGGCATTGTGGGCAGGGGAGAAGAAGAAACTGGAGAGGCAGGCAATTACATGGTGAAAATTTTACTTATCAATGATACTGAAATAGTGACACCTGCATTTATCAAACAGATACCCCGTTATTTACAAATACCCCTTCTATTTATCTCTCCCTTTCCCCTTACTTAGACTGCTATGTGGTGCCAACACAAGACACCCACAATAGATAAACAATGAGCAAACAGCAAAACGCTGAGTACCACTTGCAACTCTAAAACAACCAGAGGTGGTTGGACATTAGGGGGGTAGGCCCATCTGAAGGGCATTGTTGAAGGGGGATGGGATCAGGGGCTTAGGGACCAATGATGGGGCTAAGCAGGAGTCACTATTTAATCACATCTGTAGCATAGTTACTGTCTGACATGGCCTCTAGCTCTTCATGAGGCCAATAACCCCAATTTTAACATCTTATGTACCAGATTTTCATAGTACCAACTAAACACCATTTTCTTCACAAACATGATCCTAGCTACCAGTACAGTGCAGCAAGTTTTTGTACCAAAAATGTGTTTGCTACATTTTTTGTTGAAAGGGGAAGTGTTGAAAATCGACAGCCATGCTGAAACGGAGACAAAACGTGTCGAAAGGAGAATAGCAAAAGTGTAAGTTCTTAAAATTTGACATGACCGTGTCAAATTTCAACACATCCAGCTCCTGAGGAGTAGCTGACTGGACAGAATGAATTTGGTTCAAAAAAAACCATAAAAAAGGTCAGAATTAATGCCATAAACCTGGATTGAACAGGTAACCTAGGGTGGGGCAGCCATGTTAGAGCCGGATTAGGGTCGGTGGGCCAAGGAACAAGGCCTACCAACTCTAATCCG
>JAYRCO010000914.1:0-15357 GCA_037042815.1 Ceratobasidium papillatum | reverse complement strand
CTGGCTATTTCTGTTTACGCAGAGGGAGGTCTTGTCCTCTATCGTGGCTTTTTGGGACTGCATGGGGCTAAGGAGCATTGTTACTGTTTCGGATCATATCATGGTTTCTTTTTATTCCTGGTACGTGTGCTTCATCTTGTGATAATCCATCACCTAACTTAGACTTTTTCTCAGACTCCTTGTACGCAATTTCTTCATGATTATCCAATCGTTATCCTTGACTCGAGGGGCAGGGGAGTGGAAGGAAGAGATAGACCCGGAATAACGACTCGCTCGGCATCCATCATGTAGGCGGAGAGACATGAGTCAATTGTAAACTATCAGTCTCAATACTATGATCATTAGCGTCACTTATTCACTGGGGTTGGATCAGAGCTCGTGCAGGAATGTTTTCTCTGATTATCTCATTCGCATCTACGTTCTTGTGGTTTGTTGTTTGATCGCATTCTGGCCATGCGCAATTATTTGTAAAATCCACTCTGTGGACTCTACATTCTTTCTGAAATGTGTTCTAGTTCAATCAAATAAGACGAAACGACGGGATCAGCATGAAGCTCATAGGTTTCGTTGGAAGAAAAGGCGGCCAAGATTCATCAGTTCCCGTTTGGAGAAGAGTTTCCTACCGACCTCGCATTTTTTCAGTTTTATTTCCAATTTGTAGCGGACGACGGTACTTATGCATCGTGACAGAGCCGATTTTGTAGAGCAGTTTCAACAAGGACGTTCTTATATCAACGGGCCCGCCCGAATCATAGTCGGAATGCATATAATTGCCGTTCTTCTATGGTTCGATAAAACCGTGCATTCAAGGACTATCCTACATGGCAAAAACATAGCACACATATAAAAAAGTTCCACGGGTGTCAAATCGATCCACTCTGGTCGAGGTACCAAACAGTCTGAGGACAGTGTTCGAGGACTGGAGCCAGAGTCCAAACACCGGTGGGATCCTCAGCTTTTCCGCTCCTCGAAGGTTGGACTATCGCAGCCGCATTGATCGAAATCTTACATGGCAGCAGAACAGGGAGATTCCGCCGACAGTGGTCCTTGGACTAGCAAGTATGATAACAATATGGCTCACCTCGATGTAGGCGTCGTGTCGAACAGTGGGATCTTGAGAAAGGATCTCATGTTCTCCAAACGGAGCCTGCACGCTTGATAGAACTGGTCATTATATCTCTTCGCAAGATCCACCATTTGTGAGTACAAACGTCGATATCATCCTTGCAGGTGCAATTGTGTTCCGCGCAATGTTTGCGATGATCTGGATACCGTTTTCGTCCATTCAAGCTTCGTAGTAATTGATCCGTAATCAAGGCTAGAATTAGTGGACGAGGCGGTGCGTGCATCAAAATTAGAGACCCCGCTGGAGTTTAGTCTATGAGTTTCTAGTCGATATTTCGAGAACGGACGAAAAAGGCGGACCTAAGCCGTTGATCTTCAGGCTATTGAAGAATAGTAAGAGTGCGGAAATTGTATAGATCCACTCTATGCTGCTACGCGGTCGGAGTTCATGAATTTCATGATAGAAGTGTATAACTCACATTTGCCGGGGTAGGTCGTGGTGGCTAAGTTATGCCAGATTCTTCACGCGTCTCACTAGAACTCGCATTTACAATTGAAGTGAGTTAGTTGATTTGACAAGGTCTACAACATACTAGCACACGGTTAACATTCTGAGCACCGCTAGCAAAGATTCGGGGTTCTCACCAGTTCACCGCCTCAGCATTGATCCCTAGCTCACGGACTCCACAATCTTGCACGACTCTAATCTGTTGACGGGTTTCCGGGTTACTGTTCTGCGAGTGTGGGCTCAGGTAGTGTAACTGTTCTGGCGCGGTAACAGTCAAAAGCAACCTTGTGAATATTTTATCTTGAACAACCATTTCGTGTACCCACGATATGATGCAAAAGCATGGCTAATCAGTGCCGGGCCAACATCAATATGAGTTGAATCCTGTCTCCGTAACAGCTGGATCTGTTGACACGCGAGAATGCCGAGAGAAAAGAGAGAGAGCACAGCCCAACAAGAGATACAACAGACGAGCACGAGCTATATTCTAGGATCGGATGTCAGCTTGGAATGCCTCGAATGATCGACTTCTAGACGCAATTGTAGATATGTTCTTGAAATAAGCCACCATTGAATCGCTAGTTGGACCGGCTGAAGACAATACATGCTGAAAATGACTAGATCGGCGCTGGACCTTGGCCAAAAGCGGATGGACGACAAGAATCACAGAGGTCGTGTCGTTGGTCACAGTCAAGCGGATGCGCATCCCGTACCTCATAGATTTTCGACCGGTTTTTTGTGGGCAGCAAAAGCTTGCAAAATGTGGCGAAGTAGGCGGTGGTTGGGAGTACGAACGTGCTAGTGAGGTTTGTTTGGCTCATGGGCGCTTAGCGACACTCGGCTCCGAGGATGCTCCATATGGTCGGATGACGTACACCGACTTTGCCAACGACCACGACCACTTCCCTCTGCTCATCGACCTCGAACTTCCTATGACGCTCGTCACTGATTAATAACCTCGTGCTCGATATTTCTGTATCCGATGTAAACCTCGCTGTACTCTCTGTTGCTTGTGCTTGCTTCTCTCGTCTCTCATTGACTGTTAACACGGATATCGACTCGATACGGGCAAGTGTAATCACCCCCTGTTGACGAAGACCACCCAGAGACTTGTGGCTTCCATATATCATTCACTCGTCTTGCAACCTCGAACTCTGACGGTGGGCAAAACCCGATCAGAGACCTATAATAGACAACGAGCATGCCGGAGCTAGGCAAGACAGAGGAAGACATTCGGATTGCGAACGGAAAATCCGGCTTCGTGACTCATTATGAGGTTTGATATCCCAGGTGAGTCTACGGTTGCCGATTTTGCTCTCGGATGGTAGTGCTGAGGAGCGGTTGGCGGCCGGAGTAGTAGTGCGCAAAAAACAGTTCACGCCGTCCTCTTGACCACACATATTCATTCACTTCAATCTCTCGGAGTGATAAATGGAGGGTCTATATGCTATTGAGCTCGCTGGGCTAGGTCAATTGTGCGTCTAGCTCATACTTTCTCTTCGAATCACAGCTAACATCCACAGACCAGAGGCTTTACGATGACAATCTCAGAGGTCGAATATTTTTCTCTCGTCAAATCAACATGTTCTCGTGCTGTCCTCCCGTCGGTAGCATTTATATTCAATTCTGAGGCGAGGAAGCATAACGACAAACGACACTCCAGCGTAACCCTCATTCTGCATTCCATAGACGCACGATACCCGACCAGCCGGCTCGGTCGCAAACCCATGAGCCTGATCTGGCTGCGTCTGCTACGGGAGGTCTGGTGGTATCAACTTCGGCGAGAAATGCGGAATGTGGATGCACAGTTGGTTTCAATAGATTGTTAGGCATGTTTCGCCTGGGGTCCCAATCTGGAGCAGGATCGTTAACTTTTCTGTTAGCGCAAACAGAGCTCCTATTGTCACCCATGGCCTTTTGGGAATTTATTGAACTCCTCAACATTGTGAACGTTGCGAATCAGACCAAGGCTTTCCCTCGGGACCCGGTATGTGAGATTCACGGGATCTGCTCCGTCACCTGATTTTGGCTTTCTCCCAAGCTCATCGTGCGCAACTCCTACCATGCCTATCTCCTCGTCAATTTTGATCTGAGGCGCAGAGGGGTGGCGAGAGAAACAAATGTCGAGTGTCGGCAATAGGGTGTGGCATGGAGGTGGAGTAACATTGTTCGATCATGAGACAATGCGATCCATCAATATCATCTCTGAGATGTTAGTATAACGGAATCGGAAGATCGTCTGTCTAAGAATATAGGCTATATTTAGCCCCTTTACTTCTAACTACGTTATGTTCATTTTTTTCAGTCACATTCGGACCACGGTTATCGGCAGATTGAACGAAGTGAATTCATCATTTCTTCTAGATTCTACAAAGCTGAAATGAAACATGAAAAAATGTCTGTCAGCGTAGTTTGAGTTTATCCGAATAAAAAAAAACCTCCTGCGTACGGATGACCAGATCTTAAACATGACCTCGCCTCTTGTATCGTCGAGTCACTTGCCCTTATGTTCCTGGTATAGTTCTTCCGCCCACGCCCGGTAGGAGGCAAAAGCGCTTGAAGTGGACTGCCTGTTATGGGCTCGGCTAACACTTTTGGCAAGATAAGGACATCGTGCAGGCGCCTAACCAGTTCTGATCTGCTCGACCATCATCCGTTCCCACATCGTCGTACCTATGGCCTCACAGCAGCTGGCCGGAAGCAAGAAGAAGTCTCGGCATCGCATCCGAGGTACGTATGCTCCAATGATATCTTCTTATGTTTACTATAACTGGTGGTATGATAGAGATTGCCCTCGACCCACCGAAGTACGATTATGCTATCGACCTTGAGATACTTGTGGACGAGAAAAAGATACACAAACTGCGGAGGATAGAAAAAGGAAACAACTTGTGCTGGCACGATCTCTGTCTGCCGTGGTGAGTTCAGTATCTGATATAGCGCTGGCCGGGTGCTTAGCTAAACGTGCTATCACCAAGCGATGTACAAGACACATCGACAGTCACCATACAACTCACCGAGATACATACTGTCCAAAACAAAGTCCAGTCGTACGCATACACAGCATCGCAAGTGGTAGAACAAGACCAGCTGTCGATTGGTGAGAACTCGTTGCACATATTCTACCCGCGAGCCGACTGACCGTATGGTGTGAGACAGATCGGGGGAGTGGGAGGTTTATGGTGAAGCTTAGACTGATATCTGGGGTCGAGGCGAGTTGATTGGGAGGGGCCGAGACGCATATACCTGATAGCACTCTAGGTCGAGAAAGCATATCGCGACGCTCTCGCCAAAGCGCAACGTCTGGATATGAAGCCGGGCGTGGTGGAAAGACTCGGAATGGCGGGAGGGGTGTTCAAAGGACTACTCGGAGTCGGAGGTGCACTAGCTGAGGCGAGTGGCTTCTTGTTTTTCGTTCACCGACGTAGCACCCCGCATTGATCCTTTCCCTTTTCTCGAATCGTAGCTTGATCCCACTGGAGGCGCCAAGGTTGCATTCGCTCTGTGCACCAAAGCATGGGAGGCATGTATCATGTTTTGCTTCCGTTCCTATCATCTAAGGGCATGTTTCATCTGTTCCAGCATCTCGAGGCACAAGAGAAGATGGATACAGACCTCAAGCAGTTTATCGAGAGCTTGGCGAGCATGGTGCCATCGATCGAGGATGTCAAGCTTCGTGCACACAAGCATCTCTCTGAGACGGTGGAGAAGCTGGTTGAGCTGATTGAAGACGTGTCTCTTTTTGTACTAGGCTACAACTCGCGCGGCACGCTCGGTGAGTAGCATATGATGAGCCGTTGTGTTTGATCTGGTGTCACATCCTCCTTACAGCACGGCTCGTGACCGCGACGTTCAACTCAAGGCCACAGGAGCAGATGCAAGTGTTCAGTGGTAGGTTTCAAGCGCTGAAGGCAGAGTTCAATATGAGAGTGGGAGTGCAAGTTCTGGGAACGGCGCAAGTCATGGAGACTGAAGGTGAGTCGATGATCAGCGTCAGCGGAGCACGAACTTACATCATGCAGCTTTGTCGGCCGCCATCAGATCCAAGCTGCAGCCGGTGAACCTATCCAGCTACGACCCGAGTCGAGTTTGCATGGCTGGGACCCGAGCGCGCATCATACGCGACGTCGCATCTTGGGCGCTTCAGTCGAACCCGGCACAACGCTTCGCTTGGATGTTTGGCTTGGCTGGACTCGGCAAGAGCTCAGTCGCGGCGTCCGTATGCCAGGAGCTGGGGATCCAAAAGGCGCTCGGTGCCAGCTTTTTCTGCAAACGGGACAGCCCGGAGCTGCGCGACCCTTGTCGGGCACTCACCACGATCGCATACAGCTTGGGAGTCCACTGGAAAGCGTACGGCCACGCAGCCATGGGTGTCCTACAGTCAGATCCAGATCTGCACACACGACATGTTCAGCCTTTGTACGAGGGCTTACTCGCGCAGCCACTGACAGCACTTGCGGCACGAGAGGAACCAACCAACAACATGGTGATTGTGGTCGACGCGCTGGACGAATGTGGAGACGCGGGAGGTCGGAGACAGTTGCTGATATGCCTTCGGAGCATGTCAAAGATCGCGCCTTGGCTGAAAGTGATCGTTACGAGCCGCCCAGACTCAGACATCCAGGAGTACTTCACAGGAGGCGAAACGAACTGGTATTCGCCGTACAATATTCTAGACTATGACGCTGGCCCAGACATCCGAACATATATACTAGGGCACTTGTCTCATCTGGAGCAGCACGACGAGTGGCCAGCGGATGCGGTAGATCAGCTGTCCGATAGGTCCAGTGGCCTGTTTGTGTGGGCCCGAACGGCATGCAAGTACATCGCAGACGGTTACGATCCTCGGAACCGTCTACGTCGGATCCTCGACGGAGCGCACGGAGCGGACTCGGTCGCCCAGCTGGATACCTTGTATGCCACCGCAGTCAGGACGGGCACCTTGGACCAGGATGAGGACAACTTGGCAGCCGTTCTGCAGTTCCTCGGCGTCGTCGCTGCGACTGCCACCCGGGCACCGTTGCCCCTGTCCAGTTTGTCCCACCTGTTGCGTAAAAAGATACACCCTTCAAGCCTAGAACGTATGCGGCATCATCTGTCGTCTGTGCTCTACATGGATCCGGAGCTAGACGACGCCATCCGAGTGTCTCATCCATCGTTTATGGATTTTATAACCAACATCCATCGGTCGAAAGAGCTGTGCGTCGACCTGGACGAGCTGAATTGGATGCTTTCCACATGCTGTCTGGATGTGATGAGCGACGAGCTGCGGTTCAACATATGCGACTTGGAGACGTCTGACGCACTCAACAGAGATGTACGAGATCTGAGTGCGCGAGTGCGAGATCGGATCAAGCCGCATCTAAGCTATAGCTGCATGTACTGGACTAGTCATCTTGCTGCGACCAACAAGGACGGGCTGAACGATCCTCTGTTGGCTTTTCTGCGACAGCCTGCGCTCCTGTACTGGATCGAAGCGCTGAGTCTTCTGGAGAAGTTGAACGTGGCTCCGGCAAGCATGCTGGAGCTTAGCAGCGCATCGGTAAGCGTGGAGAAGAACTCATGGTAAGAGATACTGAAGTGGCATTCAGAACGCGCCAGAGGAGTGTCGAGCATATGCACGCGACGGATATCGGTTCATACTATCCTTCTACGACGCTATATGCGCGAGTACGCCGCACCTTTACATGTCTGCACTTTCACTGGCGCCATCGAACTCTTTGCTCGCACAGCGTATGCGACCCCACTTTCCAAACACGTTCATGATTGCGCAAGGAGCAGAAGAAGACTGGACGCCTTGTATACGAACAATCTGGGTTGGGAGCGAGGTCAACTCGGTTGCATGGTCTGCTGACGGTCGACTGATCGCGACAGGCTCAAACGACAAAACTGTACGAGTGTGGGACGCAGAGACAGGTGCGCCACTCCTGGTGCCCATGCATGGACATTCAGACTATGTCATGTCTGTGAACTTCTCACCTGGCAGTCACCGTATCGTCTCTGGGTCTTATGATGTAACTGTGCGAATATGGAACGTGGAGACGGGTGCTGCTGCGCTTGATCCGTTACATGGCCACTCGAGTGGAGTGATATCCGTGGTGTACTCATATGACGGCAATCTCATAGCATCCGGGTCTTTTGATATGACTGCAAGGATCTGGGACGCAGTAGCTGGGGATTGCTTGTTCACGCTTAGCGGCCATTCATCTTGGGTTTATTCCATAGCATTCTCACGGGACAACCGCTGCCTCGCATCCGGGTCTCGTGACGACTCGGTACGCATGTGGGATGTACAGACAGGAGAGCCATTGCTGCAGCCTCTAAAGGGACACATGGACGACATACGCTCAGTCGCGTTTTCTCTTGACGGAGCTCGCCTTGTCTCAGGCTCAGATGACAGCTCCATTCGACTCTGGGACACAGAAACAGGAGCCTCGCTGCGAGAGATGCAGGGACATTCTGGGAGAGTGCAGTGTGTGTGCTTTTCGCATGACAACCAACATGTGCTCTCAAGCTCGTCCGATGGCACTGTGAGAAGATGGGATGCTCGGACAGGCGCCCCTGTATCTGGTCCTCTCCTTGGCCATACAGCCTCAGTCCGGTCCACTGCATACTCACCTGACGGCCGCCGCATTGTGTCTGGATCGTGGGACAAGACAGTGCGCATCTGGGATGCAGAGGCACGAGAAACAGGATCTGAGATACCACAAGGTCACTCTGACTCGGTTCAGTGTGTTGCATCCAGCCCTGATGGTCGTCGCATTGCGTCGTGCTCTGACGACATGACTATACGTGTATGGGATGCAGAGACTGGTGCTGCTGTGCTTGAACCAATACGTGGTCACTCGGGCTATGTCCTCTCGGTTGCGTACTCACCTGATGGTCAGTGTCTTGTTTCTGGCTCTGAGGACAAAACAGTGCGGGTCTGGGATGCTGAGACTGGGGTTGCACTGCTCGAACCCCTTGCAGGTCACCAGAAGTCGGTGAACTCTGTTGTGTTCTCGCCCAACGGCAGGTATACTGCGTCTGGCTCTAATGACCAGACTGTGAGGCTGTGGGATGAATCGACCGGGACTAGCTTGGGCGAACCTCTAGAAGGACATCCAGGCAGCGTATACTCCGTCGCGTTTTCACCCTACGGACACCATCTTGCTTCTGGATGTGCAGACAAGACTGTGCGGCTACGGGACGTGGACACTGGAGCATCCGTGCTTGAGCCACTACAAGGTCATTCAAATGTGGTACGATCTGTTGCATTCTCACCCAGCGGCAATCGCCTTGTTTCTGGCTCTGACGACGGGACAGCTCGGATATGGGACGCCACCACTGGTTTGCTGCTTCTGGAGTTGTCGCATGGGCAAGATGCATTGGTCCAGTCTGTTTCATTCTCTCCCAATGGCCTTCACATACTATCCTGCGCATCTGACAATATCATAAAAATCTGGGATGCTGAGACTGGCACCCTACAGTATGAGCCGCTTAAAGGCCACTTTGCCCTTCGTGATGCACCCTTCTCTGCATGTTTCTTACCCGATGGCCATCATATTGTCTCTGGCTCTAGCAACGACACTGTCCGAATTTGGGATCTCAGAACATGCGCAAAAGCGGACTCACAATCTCGGCGCCTTCTCCCAGGTATGTCATACTCCTCCGTTTCGTATCCATCCAACTGAGTTATACGCTCAGACACACACATACCGTTCCTGTCAGAAAGTAGAGACTCGGAAACGGTAACAACAAGCTCTCTTCTAGCACGCCAAGCCGACTCGGACGGATGGGTACGCACCGCTGATGGAGGGCTCTATATCTGGCTCCCTCCCGATCTACGAGCTGTCGACGACTCGTCAATCTGCATCTCGGGCACTCCTCCTCGGGCTAGGGTGTTGATGGACTTTTCGAAGTTCGTGCATGGCCGTGCCTGGCAGTCTGTTGCAAAACCGTAGCTGACGTGTTAGGATTTTCAGTGGTGTTTCGATTTCATCTTGTAACGTACAGATCCCAATGAATCGGAACTACAAGCGAGTTCAGAGATCTTTATATCCGTTCTCCGTATATGTCCTTCTCAATTTCAAAATGGCATGCCAGCCGTGAAGCCCCATGCAACCAAATGGGACTATGTTCTGTCAACCAAAGTGTCCCAAACCTACTCGTTTACAATCGCCGACAGTTGCATGGCTCCTAGGACTCCTTTTTACAACGTCAGTCGAACCTGATCATTATATGGTTTTCTTTCTCGGTTGGGATACTCACCCTGCTGCACTTTCTTCATCAGCGAGTCAAGATTCTGTCAGACATATGATTCTCCAGCGCCTGAAACTCTACAGCGTGTATATTGGTCTTTGTATTTAGAGATCCACTGACGGCATCGGACGTGTTGGCGCACCAGGCCGGGATTCAATCTGGCTGGTAGGACAAGAATGCAAAAGCACTAGTATTCACGTTACCACGTCGACTAGCAACCAGTCTTAGTACGTAAAGTGTGTAATAAAGACACGAATATACGGAAAGGTAAAACTTGTCAAGTTATCTTGGCTGATAGACGCAGAGCTAGTCATCGAAGCCCATGGCCACAACGAAAGGCGAGGAGCGCAGCAGGAACCTGAGACAACACCAACTGGGCACGGCAGTCAGATAGCGAGCAACACTTAAAGATGCTCAGCGAGTGTCCAGTTTCGAGTTCATATTCAAGAAGGTCGATTCAAGCCAACGAAAACACTACGTCGTACGATTAGCGCGAACTCCGGGGCGCCGGTTGTGTTGGCGGTCATAACGGTCAGCATAGGATATTGTTATCAGTATTTCGAGCCACCCCTTCTGAGATTCTCTATCGTGGATCGCCAACGCATTCAAGACGTCGAGTGGCGTGTGGTGGCCAGTAGAAACAGATTTCCGATGTCGCTGATTTGAGCTAACCGGCTGGCGTTTGCTGTCGAGCCCGATTCGGTCGAATGACGTAACGCGGACTTGAAACCACAACCTCTACCACGACCGCTGCTCTATACTCGTAGACCTTGAGCTCTGGGCCATGTCTGTTGTTCCAGTCAATTCCAGTGCTCGACGTCCTTCGACCTCCGAAGTGCTACTGTATCTCATTTACCTTTCCCTCATTTCCTCGTCTCGCGTCAATTGGCAAAGTGGATAACGACACGGCACGAACGAGCGCTGTTGGATACGACTCGATCAATACTATGCTCTGCCCATCTACACGCGATAACAGGATCTCATCAGTCACTTCGCTGCTGTGATCTGGCCCGGTGGGTGACGAATTCTTGACAGCAAAACCAAACCATCTTATGCCAGAGTGGGCTGCGAGGGAGGCGCACATGTCCCGTCCCCGAGACACGGTGAAAGGCTATAGCATGAGATGCTCCTATTGAGTGAGTCATCTGTTTTTATGAGGGTATGCCTGGATGATGACGCCGAGGAGAGGCTGTCGGACACAGAGACGATGTGCTGCGCAGCCAATCAGTCACCCACTGAATCAATTTGCGATATCTAGCCGTGTACGATTGGAGACCCATGTTGCGACGCCCTTTTCAGGGCACAGTACACTGTACGTCCCATTTCGCACCCCTTCTCGAACCGTATGCTCACACCTGTCGGAAGCAGACATACCCAGTGCGACCCAGGATCAAAACTGTAGTCCACCACCCGATCTTCTTGCATTTTCCTTTAACCTGCCTTTTCGTCAATTATATGCCACAATGAAAGAGTCCGAAACTTTTCCGCGAACGATCAAACACCCCGTCCCTGGCTTTATACTGGGTATAGAGACAGTACAAAACGGGTGGATCTATGGGGCCAACATGGTGGAGTCCCCGATGGGTAGTCTACCTAGACTTCTCCTAACGATGGATATATGGCGGCGAGACTTTGAATCTCCGTTTCGCTTCGTTCATACTGCCTGGTGCGTTCATCCTCGTTCACATCGCCGAGAGAGTTTTGTTGAGATACTGGGGCAGATAGCCTTTCTCGTTTGTCGTGTTTGTTTGCTGGACATTCAAGTGTTGCCGAGAGAGAATATCCGACTGTGACTTTCTCTCTGACGCTCCGGCTCGTGCGTCTTCGTATATCTAGGTGGGTGGTTCGTGTTCACTCTCATATTTAATATGATGGAGATTTGGCTCAAAGATGTATCTTCGTAGGTGGCAGTCAAGTTCGATAACTAACCTTTCAAAACGGGAGTTACCTATGTGGTTGGTGGTGTTTTGGGGCTTAGCACCTGTTCCATCTGAGCGACTCGACATCTCGATCAAGTCGACTTTGTGGAGTTTGAACGACATCGTATTTGTACCTCTGCGTTTGTTCAGATGTCAATTCAAAATGTCGGTTCTCGTTATTATGCCATCATCCAATAAACGCGCAATTGTCAATTTCCCTCGACCGCAAATTTGTAACATACATATGAAAGCGTTGAGCGAGGGTCAAACCAATCCACTCCGGTTCGGAGATCAAGGCGCCCAGGCATACTCTCCGAGCAATGAAGCCCCGAACCGAAAATAACTCACCCGTTTCGCCTATCAAGGAATAGATGGTGGCAGCCGGATTGGCCGTAACCTCCCACAAAAGTCGAGAAGATTTCCGCCGGCAGATGTTCTTCTGGTACAATAAAGGATAGTAAAATTAGAGTTCGGCTCGACATGGGTGTCGGAAAGCGTGGTTGCAAGCCAAGAGGGGATGTGTCAAAGACGGGCCCACAAGTCAGCGCATTCAAGGCCGCCTACCCGATTTGAAATATATCCACCATATTTCGATACGAGTTACGGGGTAGAGCGATAAATCCAGCGCCCAGAGAGTTGCGTTTCGCCAAAAGGAACTTCAATAACGCTAGACCCGAAGCTCTCCAGAACTCACCAGTCGCTAGTGTCAAATTCAATCCCATCAGCGCTTCTAAGACGGTCGAGTCGAGCGTCCCAGACTTTAGAATTGCTGAGATTTGATCGACCAACTCGTCGTGTGCAGGTCCCGTTGGATGCAGCGCAACACTCGCGATATCCCTAAAATTGCTCGCTTCTGTCCAGACCCCATCCAGGCTTCGCGGCAGATCGTTCGTAACCGAAGCTAATATTGGTGGATGGGGCCATGCTTGGAATCAGGGCTGGAGGTCGTCTATGCACCTGATCTGAAGAGTTTCGGGGATTTTCTTGAGAATCGACGATGGAGAGTGGGGACATGAGTTGTTGGTTGTCGAGGTATGGAGAAATAATGAAGGCACGAGAGGAACATCCATTCGCCTTAGGCTTCTGAATAACCCAGGTGAAAGGAGCTCCAGAGTGGAGGTGAATTAACTCACATTTGCCGAAGCAGGTCGTGGCGTTCATACCGTGTAAATATTCTCCACACATCCTGGTAGCAGTCGAGTTTGTAACCGTAGACAAGTTTGTTTATTTACGTAGCCTATGATCTTCAATGTCACTGTTCTGAGTATCAATGGAAAATCGTTTGGTTTGCGTACCGATTTTCTCGGTCGATATCCATCCCAGAACGCAAACTCTATAGTCTTGCTCGAGTTAGATCCGTTTTGTGTAATGGATTTGTTTATTAACGAGCTTCGGTCGAGGGCTGGATAGTCGTCGGAAACGGAATCTGCTGAAAAGTAAACTCGTCCATATCTCATTCCACACGGCTATCCTAGAAGAAGCAGGGACCATAGTCGGACAAGGAGCACAGTGGACGCAAACGAGTTGCTAAGATGATATCTCAGCTCACATAGCATCGCATAATCGACTTCCAGACACACCTATGAAGTAGCAACCTTATGATCCAGCATAAGCTCACCGAATAGGTCGACCTAAGAAGACGCCCGACGAATTGACTAGGGTAAGAAATGGACACCAGTGACAGTCGAAATGGGCGACGAGAGTCAGATGAGTCGTGGGTGGTTATAGATCAGAGGATGTGTAGGATCATCGAGAGCTCTCCAGCGCTTATGTTGCGAGTCGCCAAAACGCGGATAACTAAATCACAGCGTGTCTTGATGTAGGCAATGGAGCTCGATATCATGACTCAAGAAGCAATGTTTCGAAATCATGCTCCATACGCCAATGCATCCGATGCAACGTATCATCAGGCGAGAGCTATCCGCCGTTTCTTGATACAAGTCTGAGCGAGTACCATAAATCCAGCGTAGAGAGAATCAAACCCCCGCCGAAACGAACCCGAAGGCGTGAAGCAAGTGGGTCAGCCAAGATGCGCCGATCGGTGGCACCAAGTCACAATTGCAGACTCTCTTTCAGTAGTGATGGTAAAGTCCATAGGCCCTGGGATTCCTGAGGTCCAATCATGATTGACGGAAAACACGGAACATCCTCAATCCACTTCTTCGTCCTTCCAAGCCCGCAGTGCTTATTCGATAGTGGAGTTCGTGATTGATAAGCGTGGCCGGGGCATGGTTCAGAATTGCGGATCGTTTACGTACTTGATTTAAAGAGTTTCGGGGAGCTTTCTCGAGAATTCGCGATGGAGACTGGGGACATGAATATCGGTCGTTGAGGTATTGGGAAATGGCGGATTTGATAGAAGTATATCCATTCGACCTGAGCTTCGAAAGAGTCTAGTTTAGGGACGTTTTTGGGCGGGACTACATAAACTTACAATTTGCCGAAGTGTTGTGGCTTTTTGGTGTTCAAACTCAATCTATGCGTCATAGCAATACCCAAATCTATAGCCACGGCTAGTTCTTTTTCATTTGAGATAGCCTAAAAGATTCTACGTTATCTTTGGATACTAACGGGGAACGTTTGGTTCGCGTACCGGTTTGCCCCTTTGGCACTCATCCTGGTGGAATATTAGCCAGACGACATCAGACAGTGAGCTCGTAGACACACCTGTATAAGTAGCCAGCCGAATGATTACCCTGAACCAATCAATGGAACCGACAAAAGAAAACATACATTGAGGTAGACTGGATTAGCAGTGGACCGTGGTGCAAGCCAGTTGAGCAACGAGAGAGACCACAATCCCAGAGCGAGAACGCCATAAAATCGCACGAGTCTGGGCCATATGAGTCTTCGGTCCATCGATCGGTGGGCTTTGGTCGAATCAGAGGGATTGTATTGAACGGTAGTCGCTGGAGCCATGCTCGTTAACATCTCGTCCCGAACAACCGTCCCGTGTACTCACGATATGTAGTGGAGAAGCACGAAGGACAGGTAGTGTGGCACCCGTCTTAGTAGTTTTTGTTGGTCTTTGTGGTCACTAATGCCGTTGGTCCCAAGGACAGGCCGAGGAAAGGAGATAAAGAAAGCCGTGAACGAGGAGGATTCTAGGCTGACATATTAGCCTAAATGATATTAGACCATCGACTCCGAGACGCACCTCTCCGGATAGCCGCATGGCATACCACCACGAACGCGCCATCCAGACCAGCCAAAGATAACACACGTTGAAAGTGTCTAGATTGGAGGCGATCCTCGGTCACAGATGAATAGGCAATGAGAGTCACACATGTCAAGCAATTGGCCATGGACAAGCCGATGTGCATCTCCTCCAACATTTAGTTGTTGTGTTCCGAGTCGCGAGAGCATGTAAGACGCGTGCAGCTGGTGGTGGCAGAGAGAACCAGACTCTTGGTGCAGGACCGCCGCAGTGGGCGCTTACTGAGCCTCGGCTCCGAGGATCTTCGGCCGGGGTGGATGACGTACTGTAGTAGTCAGAATTGTACTAACATGTAGCGACGCGCGAGGCAGTAAGTGTACTTAAAATCGGGGTTTGTCACGTCACAAAACCCCCGCCGTTAGTAAGGCTCATGTTTTTTGTCACGCTTGAATTTTAGCTATAAAAAA
>JAYRCO010000913.1:0-15365 GCA_037042815.1 Ceratobasidium papillatum | reverse complement strand
GATTCAGCGTCGGAGATAGACGGGTGGATAGCCGAAGCTGGGACCCAAGGAGTCGATCATACGTCCGTCCTAGACTACTGATGGACGGCGCCGGGGTTGAACTGGATGTCAATTTAATGGCTGAAGGTGGGATGTGCTGTAAGCTGGATTAGTGAATGTGTTGGGTAAGAAAGACAACAGGAGCTGACCAATTGTTAGGCCGCTTCAAACCAGTGAGCAAGTTTGATACATTCTGATCTGGGCCCAGGTGCTACTCATTGAAAAATTGATATGATCGCAGTGAGTACAAAGTATAGACTTACATGTATTGTCCCAGACCGTGTCAAAGCTTGCAAGAAACTGAGGCGGTTTGGGGGACATCATAGTCGTGGTCGAGAGGGAGGATAGATTAGAGCGTCGTCATGGCATTTATGGGCTGACACAGTTAAGCGCCGAGTACCGTCTTCATGAACAGCCTCGCAAGTCACTCAAGCCCACCCTAAAGTAAATTGCCCGAGCATACATCCTTCACAGGTGTCGAAATACCAGAAACATAGAACTACGTCGATGAATTTAAGTATGTTTGAGTGTTCAAAATCAATACATGGTCCAACCACAGTCTTTTGAGTTTAATGGTCATCCTGGTATTTCTGCCGTGAACAGGCCTTGTTTATAACCGGTTGCAGCCGATTTTCGCAAAGGCAAAGTGACCACAATCAATTTTAGCGATTTTTATATTTTGGTTTAAGCCGGCTGCACCCAGTTGTCAAGGAGCTCAAATATGATATTACCTAAAATCAGCTGCAACCGAGGTGCTTTTTTCCTGACGTGATGTGGCTGGTTGGTGGCTATCAGCGTATATGCATCCGCATATATCGACTGAGTGTTGTCTCTTAGTTTGATGTTTGCGTGCAGGGATCCGAGTGCAGGATGTCCGCCTACCCTGGGTTATTAAATTACTCACAAAACGGCAAAACAATACATACTATTTCTCCTTTTAGAAACGAGACAAGTGTAACCATAAATTATGTACCCGATTCTCTTAGGCCGTATTCGGTTTGACAGGTTGCGCCCAACGATATCACACGTGCGTCTCATATGGCGGGGATATAAGCACACGACTGCGTAGAGTGAAATCGACTGGCGTTATCTCTACGATGGTTCGTTTGCTCGCGCTCTTACTTTTCGTTTCGACAGTGTCGGCTACAGCTCTGAACTATGGATCGTATTTCATCTACCAAAACGCAACTACGTACTTGACTTTGCGAGGTCCATACACAAGCCAAACGGTCAATAATATGTCCGTCGAGCCTGGTACTCCCCTTCGGACTGAACGATGTTATTCAACCATACATCAAGCGGTAGGATCGCATCACATACAAGCCTTGCGAGCACATAGTCTGATTATCTAAGTAGTGGCTCGTTTTGACGTCTTGGGACCTCCGTTTCGTGAGGTTGTCGAGCTCGGTCCAGTCAAGTAACGCTGGTTGGGATGTTAAAGTTAAAACTCCTAGAGAAGGCCTGGAGGTCGTTGCTACGGCGTGGAACAATGTTCAGTTCTTCCTCAGACCAGCTGGGGAAGACAAGTATCAGTGAGCTCGTTCTTTGTTCAAGGTTTTCATCCACGTATCTGATAGATGTCAGCTTGGAAATAAGTACTTCCGAGGGAGATACGCTGAGGATGGGAACCGAGATAAATGGACATGTTGTGTTGAAAGCCGCAAGCGAGGATGATGTCCCTTGGATATTTAGCCCGATACCATCGCTCAGCTCGGACACTGCGTGTGAGACTGAATCAATGAGAGAGAGCGCTAAGGAGCTAGGTAAAGGAGGCGATAATCAGGGCTTCATTAGTGGGCTTTGAGTTGATAAAAAATCGCATATATCCGCCTAGTGTCGTCCATAGTTTGATTTTTGTATACAAGGATCTGAGCAGATCCGAGCTGTTTATGATCGCGCCATACGATACGCGTCAGGTCTCTTTTAGGAAGCAGACGAGTATAAAGATACATTATGTACCCCATTCTCTTTGGCCGTATCCGGTCTGACAGGCCGCGCCCAGTGATATCGCACGTGCATCTGATATGGCGGGGATATAAGCATACAGTTACGAGTGTGAACTCCGTCAATGTGACTTTCACAATGATTGGTTTCCTCTCATCCTTTTTCTTCGCTTGCGCAGCGTCTACTCTAGCTTTGGAATATCGAACGTATATGGTCTACCAAGACGATGAGACGTACCTTACCTTGCGAGGCCAATACAAAGGTGACAACCATTGGTACCCCGTACCCGTTGAGCTCGGTGGACCTTGCCTAGTTGAAGGATGCAACTCGACTACAGAACAGGAGGTAGGTTCATACTATATTCAGTTTTGCGAACAAGTGAGATAATAATCTAGGTAGTGGTACGTTCGAGTGACTTCAGACGGCTCAGGAAGTCTGTGGAACTCGTTCAAGAGTAGATATGCTGGCATCAACGAATGTGAGAGGCCTAGAGCGGGCCTGGAAATTGTTGCCGCACTTGAGCCTGTTCGGTTCTTCTTCGGACCAGCTGGGAAGGACAAGTATTAGTGAGCTTATTACTCATGCAAGGCTCCTATAAACTCATGGAACATATCTCAGCCTAGAAACAAACACTTCTGGAGGAGATACGCTGAGAATGGGACCTGGGCCAAAACGTCAGGTTTTGTTGAACGTGAAAAGCGAGGATGATATGCCCTGGACTTTTCGGTTATTCGACTGGGGGGCCCCGTGTGAGCATGCATAAATGAAAGAGAGCGCTGAGACATATGAGGCTGGCGGTGGGCAGGCTATTTTTGGGGGAGTTGGGTACTGAGCGCCTTATGAGTTGACAAGAACGTGCATATATCCGCCGAGAGTTGCGTGGTAATTTGTAGCTTTGCACAATAGTCCAAGCAGAAGACGTTCGCGCTGTAATCTTTGTGTTTTTGGTTTACTCATGAAATCACTCTGTTTATCGCATCATCTTTTAGGAAGCAGATAACATGTCCATATGCGGTCTGACAGGCTACGCACCAGACACACCAGACGATATCGCACGTGTCTACATGTGGTGGATATGATACAGCACACACGCTGGTTCGTCTCTCTCAGTCTCATCCCCCATCAGGACTCAATGCTCCGCCTGCCTGCCGCCCTAACCGTTTTCTTGTCCTTAATTGTCTCTGCGCTCTCTCTCGAGAGCGGGACGTATATGCTGGGTCATCGGGGTCAACGAAGCCTACATCTATGGGGTCAATGGAGGCGATATGATCAAAGCACGGATATGCCGCTTCCTCAAGAAGGCGGTCGTCCATGTACACTCGAACTCTGGGACCCTCGAGTGCACTGGCAGGAGGAGGTATTATATTGTCTGTTCTACTTCAATGTAAGCTATTCAGGCTGACTTTGAGTGCGCAGGTGGTACGTTAAAGTTTATCCCGACGGGACCGCAGCTTTTGTAAATCTGGTTCAAAATCGCTTTGCGGGTTTGAACGAATGGGATGAAGTCCAGCCCGGGGTGACGATCATAGCTGCGTTGAAGATGATGAGATTCCGCCTGAATCTAGTAGGCGAAAATCAGTATCAGTGAGTCAAGATCTTTGTATGCACGAGTAGCCAGAAAGACTCAACCATACACCCACAGCATTGAGACTACATCCTCGAGCGGAGAGACTCTTAGAATGGATTATGCGCCTGAAGAAAAATGGAAAGATCGAAATGAAGCAAGTATACAATTTGAGAATACGCATTTTCTCGACCATGCTGACATAGCGGATGCTTCTAGGTTGGGCTTAGACGAGCAACTGATTCGGGGCTCTCTCCTTGGACGTTCACAAGAGTTCCCGATTGGCCACCGATAGACTTCGACAACCCGAACTGGAATGAGGAAGAACGGAGGTATGTTAAGATGGTATGGTACCAGATTATTGGGGACCATTGCGGACAAAATTCAGAGTCTTAACTCAGGTGAAGTGGCCAGAAGTAGTAAAATTGGTGAAATGTGTAATGGGACGCAGGGAAATGTTCATACTTGATGCTTGGTTTGGAGGTATCACGGTATCGTGCAATGGATGTGTTGAGCTACTGGTAATGGTTGCGCGTACATCTAATTGCACCACCTTGAGAGTATTAGAAATATGAAAGCCGGAATATCAGTGAGTGATTGTAATTGGTGGCTTTTGGGTGGCTATTGACTGATAACCAGGTACCTGCACTACGAAGCACAAGATACTATCTGGGCCCAAAGCACAAAATATGCGAAAACCCTTACGAGAGCTTGGCTGGAATGTGAGCCGTAAGTAGCCTGCAGAGCTCTTGGTGCAGAGCTACAGTGTCCGTTTTACATTGTATGCCATACTGCTACCACCATTTTGACTACCAGTCCAACCATTCTATCCGTAAAGCTCATACTGTAGTCATACTTTTCGATGAACCATGTGGTCCAGTCGAAAAACGTACCTTTCTAGGTTTAGATTTGTCTTGAACACACGTAGATATTGGTGGAAATCAGTGAAGGTAACCTAAAATAGTAATCGGCTGATCGGCGTTTGCGTTGAGAGAACTAGATCGTAGGTATGGCTACCTAACTTTCACCTTTGTTGTTCGTAATGAAAGGGTCTTTAGATTGGGCGCTGTTGTGACCTTTGTGCTTTAGGTTTCAACCTCCTATAAATGTTGGACTATATCTAGTGAGTGTTCTATTGGAAACCGTCCTTCTCCTACACTACGACCTAGATTCGCCTACTTCACAACGAAAAATGGCAAATTTAGAGCCGAGAAGAACGCACCACGGGGCTCAAACTCTTGGAGCGAGCACTAGCCAATTACCCTCTTTACCTGTCCTCGCGCCACCTCTAAAAGTGCATACATCCACCCATGTATCGAACTCGCATATCCTAAACCATATTCGTGCGGATAAGATGGTGCAAGAAGTGGAGCTCGGGATATATATCACACCCCAGCAGCTGGTAGTTGAAAACCAGTATGACTCCGGGTTAAACTCTACGATGCTTGCAAGGAGAGGCTCAGCTGGATCGAGTACGTATTATTTCCTCCCCGCGCTCCAAATTGTAAGTCTCCCGATACGACAAATTGTTTGGTGGTTGGGTTGAGAGCGAAGGGGATCCGAAACTCTACGAACAGGCCGTATGATTGGACGAATGTGGTCAATTCATCGAATAGTTCTGTAGGGGGCTTGAATACAAGCTACCGTCGCGAGCATTTCACTACGCTCTTGGTTTGAACTCAAATTTAACCTTTAGACGTGTGAAATGAGTGCTAGAGATAAGGTTAGGATAACTACGTTCACCCGAGCTATGATATGTTATTGTGAGGGGAAAGAAGTCCAGGAGCTTGTGACGAGTTGTTTTCAGTAATGTTTTATACGTTTTAGTCATACGGGATGATTTTAGCTTTTCAATCTCGCGTGGGCAGAACCTTGGATACAGCAAATATAAATTCTGATCAAATACGAGAGGTTTTGTTCCTATTACGGCATACTATGACGTGTAATCATGATACGTATGCTGTTCAACACGCCATTGGCACATGTCAATTAGTGTCAGAGACTTCCACGAACGCCTGCATATCAAGATATGATCGTCGTTTGATATCTGTGTCTGTACCTCAGGATCATCGCACACCTTGATCTGGGGTGTATGATGTCATTCCACGAGATGAGAGCACAAGCTGAAACCAAGTGAGCGCATACACCCGGACGACCTCGACGACCAAACAAACACCGCAGCTGGAAGATTAAGGAACACGGCTGATTGAGCTCGGTGCCCGATCGGGTTACTTTCGCCGAGCTTCGGCTGATGATCAGGGCCCGTGACGTTACACGTTTGTCGGTACCGATCCCTGCAGCGTGCTTCGGACGACCACCCCTGTCTGCTGTCTGGACGCGTTGGCACGCTTTCTGCCAGCTGAGACGGCCAGATCTCGACACAAAAGCTCAGCTAACCTAACCTATACACAATTAACCCTAATAGATCGCTAGCACGGAGCTTGCTAGTGGGTTGTGCTTCCCCATCCGCTCGGCTCCCTAGTAGCGCGTGTGTTGATCGCTGAGTGGCTAGCCCCCCCAGACGTCACTCGTTCCGAATGACCACAGCCACCTCGGACACATCACACTCCATTTCTTGTCTTTCTAATGCCCTCCTCGCGACCATTTCTTCAACACCCCTCATCCGGGACCGGGACCGACACCACCCGCTCAGATTGGACAGCCCGACTCTCGTCGTTCAACACGGCTACCTCGCCCGGTTCTTCCACTTTTCCGCGCACGCAGAGTTTAAGCGGGCCAACAGCACCCTTATGCTTGCCGGCGACACCACATAGGACAAGCACACAGCCGTTGCTGATCCGCTCGCATTCGTCACCGCCGCCGCCTTTATCTCCACCCGCAGTGTCTAACCTGCCCAACACGGCGACAACCGGGCCCTTGCCGCCGGTCAAGGCTACGCGCTTCGACCGGTCGGCGCTACACGATCACTGGACGCGGTTCAAGCGTACGACTGGGTTCGGCCAGCCTGTTGCGTTTACGACAACTGGAACGGGCACCGGGAGTTCGAGTCTTGATGATAGTGGTGGGGCTGACGAAGATGGGCGGTTCCGGCAGTTGAAGGGAAACGGAGGTGTTCGATGGGGTCGGGTTGTTGCACGAACTATCACGTCTGATGGGGATGGGAGTAATCCTAGGACGAAGCGGCGGTGGGGGCGAAAACAACGGGACGAGGAGATGGAGATGGGTACTTCGGACGGTGGGAATGAGCATTCCGTACGCTGGTCGAATAACCGCCGACTTGCGGATGGTGAAGCCGACCCTGCGGACGAGCCCGACGATGAAACGGATGATGCCGAGGTCGATGCTGTTGTAGTCGACAACCAGGTCCGTCGTTTTTATTCGATTTTGGCCTTGGCTAACGCTTTCACTAGTTCTTATCGCTAGACAAGTCGACACAACGATCGCAGTCTACACATCCATACCACCAAGACGGCGATACTGGCACACCTCCCACGGGACCGACGGGCAGCGCCAGCAGCGGGGTAGCCGAGAGCCGGGCGATGGTGATGTTAAGATACCGAATATGGCCCGTCATCGAGCGCTTTTTCAGGTGCGTCATTTATCGTTTGCAGATCGCTTGCTCCGTCACTCACGCCAAGTCTTCCAGTTTACACTTTCATGACCCTGCAGCCGAGGCACAATACCGCAAGGAGACGTTTTACACTGGCAAGACGCTTGCGTTTTGGGCAGCGTGCTTTTTGTGTGCGTCAGCGGCCTGATGTTATTGTTCCTGGTCAATAACCTTTTTGTGTGTAGTGTTGAACTGGATCTTGGGCGCCGCACTTCTTTCAAAACCCTATGCTCTACAGGACAAAATTTTCATCTTTGGCGTCGCGCCGTTTCTCACCGTACGTTGCCGTGTGATCTCCGTAGATATTCCTCTTACCCTGAACCTTTTCCCCAGGTTCCGCTTCCTGTGTTTATAGTCTTCGATTGGCCACGCACACATGCCTGGATATACCAAGTTTGGCTCGGAGCGGCTGTTTGGTCTTGGGGGTTCTATAACATCTTGTTTATGCATCTATGCGGAGTTTATGGCCAGCCGGTACACTTTGAGTGTGGGAACAGAGATTTTCTGGTTTTATTCTAGTAAGTCCTGAATCTCTGTCTACTTGGAATGAATGTCTGACTGCGAGATAGCTATGTGACAGGTCTTCCGGTTATAGCGATCTTTGCCATGCAACAAAATAGGACGGTCCAGACTACGTTGGTCGTTGCATTTATATGTACCGCGGGTGCTCTGGTAAGTGTCAATCATGAACGCCCTGCGTCCTGGTGTGGGGAAGCGATCTCTATGAATGAATGGACGCCACATGCTGTGGAGCGTGATTTCGTCTTCGTGACGCCACGCTGTGCTCCCCGATTACTTGATCGGGAGTCTCGATCCATTCATTCACTCACGTGCCATTTACTCTCCCAACAACTCGGCCTGCCTCCTCGATCAATGCATTATACTAACTTCATTCTCGTTGTATTTAGCTTCTCCCGTACAAGCGCAGTTGGATTAAACATGTCCTCAACCTGATCATCTACCATTCGTTTGTGTTGTACATCAACTGGATGAGGGAGACGGCCGAGCGCCGATTGCATGTGCTTCGAGATCAGCTAAAGACGCAGTACAAGCAGACACAAAAAGCGCAGATCAGTGAGCGCAAGAGTTCGGACTCGAAGAGGCGGTTGACTAGTTATATTTTCCATGTTTGTGTCTTTCTCCTGGTCGTGTCATTTGTGCTTTGAGCTGACGTTGAATGTGTTTGTAGGAGGTCCGCGTGCCGCTGAACACGGCGTTGCTGGCTGCGCAGAATTTAGCGGGCACTAATGCGATTCAGCGGGAGAATGAGATCGAATTTAATGCGCTTGAAGGAAGTTTGAATATGATGAGCAAGGTGTTGAATGATGTGTTGGACTTTAACCGGATGGTGAGTGTTGATTATTCTGTCGTATACTTGTACTCACTGATCGGCAACAGGACTCTGGCCGATTCGAAACCGTGTCCAAGCCGTTTGCGTTCCACGCCGTGATTCGTTCGATGCTCGTGCCCCTCGGTCTTGGTGCAAGTGCTAAAGGACTGCAGCTCATTGTTGAGCTAGACGATGAGATTGACATCCAGGCCAGGCTGGCCGCCTACCGTGCACAGGCTCACGAGATGGAATTTGGGACCAGCGAACCGATGGACCAAAGAGGTCTCAAGATCCGAGAGTACGAAGCACGTAAACGAGCAGTAGACTTTGAATCCCGTCAACGTGCTGAGGAATGGATCGCAAAACGCATGGCCGAGGGTTCGGACGAAGACGGAATCGTGATGGGCGACGAGATGCGACTGCGGCAGATTGTGACCAATCTGGCGAGCAATGCGTGCAAGTTTACGGACCCAGGCGGGAACATTACGTTGCGGACCAAGTTGATTATTCCTCAGCCGGAACATCGCAACCGGGTCTCGGTTGACCATCAACAGGGTTCGACAGACGGAGGGAGCAGGTCCGAAGGAACGACTGCTGGGGAGTACGTCACGCCTCCGTTGCTCTCGCGTGGGCATAGTGCGGATTCGGGAGACGAGTTGGGTCGGCCGGTGGAGCATATCGTCGTTCGGATCGAGGTCGAGGACACTGGTGTGGGAATCGGTCAACGCGACATGGAGGAAAAACGGCTGTTTTCTGCGTTTATGCAGACCTCGAGCGGGTTACGCCAAGGCGGCAAGGGGACTGGTCTTGGACTCGCGCTTGTGAGGCATATCGTTGCTCTGAGTGGTGGGAGGCTAGGTGTCAAGTCCAAGCGCGCGGTTGGGAGCACGTTTTGGATCGAGCTTCCGCTCGGCGTGGGTCGGAAAGCTGTGGCGGGTGTGCACGCCACTCGGGCGAGAGACGCCGCGGTCGACGCGATCAACTTTTCGAGTTCTGTCGGGCTGGGGTTGGGAGAATCGCGGGCAGAAGAGTTGGAGTTGGAGGTGGGGCAGGAGCTGGAAGTTGATCAACGGGAAGCGTTGCCGTTGAATCCGAGTCCTGGGCCCGAGGCGGCGTTGACATCGAGTAACGGGGATGTGTCTGCGATTTCGTCTGGGGCTTTGCTCGCTGCTGGTGGACCTGGTGTGCCACTCCAGGGCGGAAGTGCGTTGAGGTCGATTATGGTGAGTGCTCGTGTCGGTATGCTAATAAATATCTATTGACATGGGCCTAGGAACATGGTGGTGTTGTCGAACTTGTCCCCCAGCTCCCGTTCCAGGCGTCATCCGACGAGGCCCCTATCGTTGCTACGCGCACGCTTTCGCCGGACAGTGCCCGGCCAAGTGCTGGTGGTTCACCCGTGGCATCACGCATGGGAATGACAACCGATCCATCGGCCTCACGGATTGCCATGTCAGACCCAAGTGCTGCCTCGCGGATTGCCATGTCGGATCCAGGCCCAAATGTTCTCGGTGGTGGTTCCTTGTCTCGAACGGGCACGTTGGACCGGTCCTCGCCCAAACCATCTGCGCATCGGTCAATGCCGTCTGATTCTTCGTTGGCGCCTGTGAAAGTTAGCGAGACACGGCCTGGGCCTTTTCCCATTTCGGGCGGAGGAAATGGGTCACCGGTTAAAGGGGATAGTCTTGCGGCGTTGAGGGTGCTGGTGGTGGATGATGATTGTACGTTTAGGTCGATTCCTTGAAAGCTGCTTCTTTGCTGACGATTCTGTAGCGCTCACTCGGCGGCTGATGACGCGAATGCTTACTCGACTTGGATGCACGGTAGACAACGCCGAGAATGGACAGATCGCGCTGGATATGCTGCTTGCACCGCTCCCGACGCCACGTTCACAGGCGACCCAGTCGTCTGCTGGGTTCCCTTTGGTCGAACCTGGGGCTGTTTCGCCGACTATGGCTGGTGCTTTTGACTATGGAGCGGATTGCAAGTATGATGTTGTATTCCTAGATAATCAGTAAGCTTCTTTTTCGGTTCTGCGGATAAACCGTTGACATTTACGACGTCATAGCATGCCGATATGTAGTGGAGTCGAAGTTGCAAAACGATTACGAAAATTGGAGCGAAAAGATTTTGTGGTGGGGGTCACAGGGAACGCTTTGACCGAGGACCAGCAAGAGTATCTGCAGGCCGGGGCAAACCAGTAAGATTCGATTCTCCACATCAACCGGTTGTCAGCGAGTTGACCGAGCATGTGTTTTACCTTTTTAGTGTTTTGACTAAACCTGTGTTGGAGAAGAGTCTAAAAGCGATGCTGGGTGAGTTTGTCCACTTGGCACGTTGTGTTACTGGCTGTTCTGACGTCGTGGATTATTATAGTGCTCGCGGACGAGCGGAGAAAAGCCCCTGCAACCTTTCCTTGATTAATTTATTTAGTGCCTTATAACTTGCTTTGAGCTATGATGTCCCCATTATTTGTCGAACTGTATGTACGCATCCCAATCTCTGTTTCTCGCTTTCGGCACTTTCATGTTTTGTCTATACCATAGAACATTTTTCTGGGCTAACTGCACTAAACCTTGATCGGACAATGAGGATCCTCAAAATTAGACTGCCAAGCGTTCTCCAACAGCCACTTTATGACGTGCATACATGTATCTAGGCGCTCGCACATCAAAGAAGACTGGGGATGTGGCGGTACGTTCATCCCCGAAGTGATGAGGCACTGCTGCGCCTCGTTGGTTGTATGCACCTTCAGATCAACCCCCTATAGATGCCCTAGCCACTTGTTTCCACTAGTCTATCTCTCATCACTCCCTCCTCTCGGACGAGAATCTCCGTAGTCTTGGCACGAGTGAAAGCATTTGTATTTAAGACTTCTGGCTCCTCGCCGTTATCACCGCTGAACCACCATGGCATCCCCTCGCGAGTCCTCTGACGAGTATGCTCCTCTGCGTGTTTCGTCGCCTCCCATGTCGCCGCCTCCTCATGCAAGTCGCGGTCGCACCCCTCCTGTGTTCCCCGAACCTCAGCCCATGTCGCAAGGTGAGTATCCAAACCAAGCGTCCGTAGATTGACGCCCTGATAATGACATCACACGTAGCCTCTATGGACGAGATGCAGCGCACTGAGAACGCAGAATTGGCCGCGCACACTCATACTAGGACTGGTGCCAGTCCGCCACATCCAGACGACAGCAACGGCCGGTCTCACATCCGACCTGCATCTCAAACCCACCGACGAACTGGAAGCGCCCCTGACCCCTGGAGCCCAGGCTATCAACGGAATACAGGCCGATTTTCGATTCCTGCGCCTGGCGGTGGTGGCGGACATAAACGGGCACCATCCCTCCCAACTTCTGGTCCGAAACGAGTCGCGGCTGGGCTCAAGGCGCGCGTAACACCTCTTTACGCACACCACAGACATGGATCAGATGATCCAAACGCGGCGGTACGTGTTCGACGAAAGCGGCCGGGCTTGTCGAATTTTTGGAGAAAGCTCATGGGAGACCGAGTCAAAGAGCGTGGACACAAAATCCCAACCTTGTGGCAAAGCTTGAAGGCCATTGTCATGAGTAGTTGTAAGTTGGGGGATCTGCATGACGAGGTGGCGTTGTACAAAACTAACGTGTGTGCCACAGGGATTAACATTCTGTTCGTGTTTGTGCCTATTTCTTGGGTGGCTGCTTTGGCCAAGTGGAATTACGTGTATTCGTTTATCTGTGAGTTTTGATTGATGTGGTCTGAATGTTTCGCTAAACTCTGAGCAGTGGCGTTTATTGCTATCATTCCTCTCGAAAACATTTCGGAATTTGGGGGAGAGCAACTTGCGTTGTATTGTGGAGAGGTATGCATACTCATAAACGGTTTTAATAGTATTCTCACTTGGCATTCACAGAGCGTCGGTGATTTGATCATCGTCACACTTCACAACGTTGTCGAAGCCGTTCTAGCACTCGTCCTACTTTATAAATGCGAACTCAAGCTCCTCCAGTCTACGGTTATTGGCGTCGTTCTCTTGCATTGCCTACTCGTTCCAGGCACAGCGTTCCTTACCGAGGGAACGAAGCTTTGGGCACAGCAACTAAAACCCCAAGTTACACAGCTTAATCAGAGTTTGCTCACAGTCGGGTTCGTATGCCAACACGATTCAGCGATCCTCGTATTGACATGAATTCCTTAGTGTCCTGGCGCTTGTTGTCCCCTCTGCGTTCTTCACCGCCCTCCCGTACCAAAATCCAACTGTGTTTGCGCCTCAGTTTATCAACAGGACTGCAGTTACAGCCTCCAACACCGCCACGGGAATGCGCCTCAAGCGCGCTGAAGTCGATTATAACACCCACAAGGCGTCTGCTCATGCAATGGAGGTGGCTGCAAGCGTGGTTGCCGTTGATGATCTGACCCGAGACTGGATGCTGCGCTTGAGTCGTGGTATCTCAATCATCTTACTTGTTATGTAGGGTTTCCTTGACTATCATTGGCTCCACTTGTTAGCTAACAAAGAATAACCCTCTAGCTATATCGGCTCTCGATTTTACCTCCATAACCCTCCAGGCGAGCATATCGTCGTTGAAACCGTACACGTACACGATGACGAAGAATCCCACATCCACTCTCATGAGAAACACCCTGTCTTGTATGATGAGATCACTGCTCGCAAGTCGCTCAAGAAACGTGGATACAGCGTCGGAGATGACGAGGAAGATCGTGAAGAACTTATCCAGCATATCGAGGCAGAACATGGCGCCAGGGAATCGATCGATGAGATAGCTGGGGAGGAGCATCATGAGCCACCAGAGATTGGGCCTTGGGTCGCGGTGATTTTGCTGATTGTCGTTGTTGGACTGTTGAGTGTTACGGCTGAATGGGTGAGTGTGACTATCTCGATAATCTGCGGAAGTAAAACTGATTATATGCGCGACAAATAGTTGGTCAAGAGCATCGAGCCTATCCGCGAGACGGAGTTGTTTACGTCCGAGGTGAATTGGCTGTAAAACTGACTATCCTTCCTAATTCTAACATGGCTGTCACGATAGTGGTTCGGACTTATCCTACTCCCGCTTGTCTCCTTCGCCGGGGACGCACTCAACACTTCTATGTTCTACATCCGTTCGCACTTGCTTGCCCAAGACATTCCTCCCCCAGAAGACCTTGCAAAGGCCAAGAGCATCGATTTGAGGTACGCGGATCCTTTTTAACTCTCGCTTTTGGACCTCGGGCTTATAGTTTACTTCCGCAGTATCCAATTTACGCTCTTCTGGATTCCAACTCTCATTTTGACTGCTTGGGGGCTCAACGAACCGCTCACACTTTTGTTTGGTATGCCGGTCTATGATACTGCTTACGCACTTTCCCACTAACCCTTATCATAGACCACTTCGAAGTGGTCGTCGTTGTCGGTGCATCTTTCCTTGTCAATTCGGTCACTCAAGATGGGCGCACAAATTGGTCAGAAGGAATGATCATGGTTGGATTCTACATTATTATCGTAAGTCTTCTGATCGCGCCGCTGTGTTCTTTCCTTAACGATCTTTCCATAGGCTTTGGCTGCTTGGTATTACCCTGGCGATTCGTCCGCCCACTTTATGATGTACTGCAAGTCGATTCAGCAGCTTTTGTCCTCCAACCCAGATCAGGCTGCTTATGGGCCGCCGTGAGTGGATGGGGAACAGGAACAGAGTTAGACAGCGGGTGTGGATTTGTGTCAGTATTTATAAGCCATTTGTATTTGTTTTTTTGCGGCACGAATGAGAACCAACCTATTTATGAAATTTTCTCATGTGGCAGAGAGCAAGGATTAACTACATGAAGTATGGAGTCTAACAAGGCTATCGAGCTGAAGGTAGCCGTGTAGCCTTACGTCAGACGCATTTATCCAATCCTGGGTATTATTTCACGCATGCAGGAAGGATGTTTTTGTCGGTAACTCGTTTGAGCACTATCAAGCGGGGTGCTTACTCCCATACCCGTCATAGGAGAAAAACATCGGCATGTTTTCTTGCCATCCTCAAGAAGCAAGAAAGCATATCTTAGCCGGTCTTGGAAGAGTAGTGCAGGCAGCAGGGACAAGGCAGAGCGGGACCCACGTGATCCAGGCGCCTTGTATTTGTACCGGCGCAGTGTAGCAACACCCCTACGTTCACTTCTCGTCCTGCTGCCCACAAGGGAACACAAACTTAAAAGAACCTTCACGACTTTAGGACGGTACATCAGCGATCGTCCCAAGAAGCAGTCGAATCTGGATCAAATCTCTATCCCCACAAAACTGATTCACACAAACAATCATCATTTCTCGTCGTACCAAGCCAAGAATCGTAATACATAAGAAATTGTCATACCATACCATATCACATAAGGCTCCAATACACATGAGAACACGGAATTCGACGTGGTATCAAATGACAAAAAAGCCCAAGATTATGAGGGAGAAAAAGAAACGAAAGGAATGAATTGATATGTCACAGTAGAAACGATCGAGCCACTAGAAAAGATAAAAAAATGAAACTAAACTACCGGTCTCGACCCCATCCAACACTCCCGCTCCTTGTCCTCCCGGCCGCGGCTGCTTTGTCTTTCGCAGTTGCGGTTGTACTAGGCGCTCCTATCCGGCTTGACGTAAGACCAAACGAGTTCGGTCGACCGATCCTGCTCATACCCAACATACTCTGACTGGCGCCTATTCCTGCACCCGGACTCTTCTTCCCAGGGGGAGACATCTTTCCAGCACCAGTAGGAGTAGAAGTGGTAGATGGAGACATCGACTTGCCAGACCCGGGAGTTCTCGCACCAGGTGGAGACACAGGTTTCCGTACTCCACTCGCACTCGCGCTCGAACTCCCTGCCCCGGTCAACCCAGCCGGAAGCGCAGGACTCGTTGCGGGCGCGCCGTGGTGTCCAGATGGATGCAGTGACAACCTCCTG
>JAYRCO010000912.1:0-15373 GCA_037042815.1 Ceratobasidium papillatum | reverse complement strand
TCTTGATACTCGGTCATAAACGGTTGACCGAAGGAAGGATTATAATTTGAAATGTCCTGCGACGTGACGTCTTTTGAGCTGTCACGATCGCTTCGGGATAGATATATGCAGTGAAGTTTTGCCTTCGAAGCTCGAGCTAAAAATAGTTTCTTGCGTCGATACGTTATGCCGCGCGTCACATAGCTAGCTGGTAGTCGCAACCACAATCCTATGGCACGCTTGGAACCCTGCAGCGAAATTCAAAGAGTACTACTAGGGGGCTTTGAAGAGCAAAATATGGAATATCCGGTGTAGTGTACAGACGCATCATGGTATACAACACGGGACACGGAATTGAACAGACTACGGGCAATAGGTGATGGTGAAGTTGGGCTGAGCGCATGCACGGACGGCTGAAATGCAATCCAGTCAGCCCAGTCGATTTGCCGGTCGCTCTGTATTCAGACGCACCTTGGTCGACAGCGCCAGTGCCGCCGCAAGTTCCGGAGGTGTCTCCTGGGCGGTACGCCTGATCCCATCTCGGTTAGGAGCAGAAAAAGGCGCATATATGGCACTTAAACTCACCTGGTCGCAAGGGCAGCCGGCGCCAGTGCATGTTACACTGCCACAGCTCGACTCGATTTTCTGGGGCTGAAAAATAGCAAAAAAAAATCAGAGGTAGAAGTGTTTAGCCGACGTTTAAAACATACCACAGTGTATGCCTGGATGTTGGAGATATCGTAGAAGTTGAGGCCGTTGTAGGCGTTCATGTTGAACTCGCTCATTGAGCAAGACTAGACAGGATGTTTCAGCAAAACAGTGCTATGAAAGCTGGACAAAGCGCTTACGCCGTAGCAGCTGTTGGCACACACGCCAGAAGCAGTCTTGTCACAGATACGACCGTCCCAACTGTCAGGAACAGTGATTGACTTGCTACTCTTAGCAGCGATGTCTTGGTTAGGAGCACCAGTGTAGGCGGCGCCGCTCCAGGTGTGCACATAGGTGCCAACACCCCTATAAGATATAATTTGGTCAGTCAGACGACACCGGATTGTGTGTGTTTGACTTGCCAACTGCAGTTGTTCTTGAGCGTGATTGTGTGCGCCGCCTGAACGCTGGACGCTAGGAGAGCGACGGCGGAGAGAGCTGCTGCAGCGGAGAAGTGCATGTCGATTGTAGGTTGAGTGTGTAGAAGAAGACTGAAGCTGAGACTGAACTGATGACTTGCTAACTCGAGTCCAGGCCTGTATTTATGGCGTTGATCCTCAGCTTTCTCAGTAAAACCAACTCGAATGCCAAGATCTAATTGCCATGCAGCTCGGAACGCGTACGTCGGCTCACCGCCAGTTCGGAGTTGGCGGCGAAAGGAAATCGAATAAAACTAGCAAGGCCCTAGCCTACGAAACGATACAACCTATGTTCCTGTGATGAGGTTTCGGCAACGTACCGTGGACGCCTTGGATTTGGCATGGGTTCTGGATGTCGGACACTCGGCTACAGCTAATGAGGCTCGGATAGACCCCAGGCTGATTGCAGCCATGCAGTTTGCTACAGGCGGTTGCTAGTACCGTCGGCTCTTGTTTAGCGACCTCAACCGGCGACCTCGGTCGGTGGGGAGTACCATTATGTAAATAATGTCAGTGGGGCAGGTTGTAACTGATGCGATTCACTAAAGTATCACAGTGACCCATATCGATCTTTGGTTGTAGGTTTGTTAGAACGCACTTACACGCCACGCAAACGAAACCCCCTCACTAGAAGTATGATTTATTGAACCAACGAAAGCAACTGGATACCTGTATGGCCTTCTGGTCGCATCTTCTGTCTTGGTTACTCAACAGCGAGAACTTGTAGTAGAAACTTCCATACGCTTGAGAAGAAAAGTCATGAATAACATTAAACGAGTCACCACGTCATCAAATGTTCGTTCAAACAAGAGATTAGCTGAGAACGCGAGCACAGCAAGTCCATAAGCAGTCAAAGATCCATGCAAAATCGTAAAGTAGCAGAGGCAGAAGTGTTAGTCATCATAGGACGAAGATGGAGTATGGCCGTTACTGGTCTGCCGAGACATGGCAGTCGAATTTCTTGGTACAATCGTAGTCAAGTTCACCGCGGAGCTATTTCTAGATAAGGAGTAAAGGGGTGTCTGGAGCGAACTACTCGTGGCCTCTCGAACTGTCCCATTGAAAGACGCCAAGGAAGGACTACCAGGCGAAGGCGCTGAGCTACGAACGCCGTTCACCGTATTCACGCTTAGGTGGTATGGCCTAGCGGTCGTTGCCGTGATAGATGCCCCAGGGCTATTTCCGTTCTCATATGGGCTGATGGGATAGCTCGCTGCTCTTTTGTTTTGAAATGGAGAGGCGGAGCGCGAGAGGGGAATGGCAATTTCTTTAAGAGAAGCACGTAGCACAGAAGTAAACCTAGAGGATTGTGCTTGGGTACTGTGGAAAGATGGCGTCGACGGTCGAGATATGATGGGGCTGGAAGCAGTTTGTCCTCCTTCTATAGCGTATTCCATCCGATCGGTCTGCTCATTTGGGTATAAGATACGTCGCCAGCGCCGTACAGACGCACGCAAACGTGTTCGCATTCGCCATAACATGAAGAACCAGAACGCAAATGCCGTTGAATAGAACGCAAAGGCGACTGGGGAAAATCCAAGAGAATGTCGCGTGAATCCTTGAGGCAGCCGGTGAGATATGCTGTCCTCGAGAGCGTCAAAATCTAAGAAACCAGGTCGTTCAGCTGGGAGGTTAGGCACAGGTTGCATCGGGTCGACGATGGGAATAGCCTGTTTGGAGGCAGCCGGAATATTTTTGCAAGCCTCGATAACCATCTTGCCCAATGTCCAGGAGATCGCTGTATCATTCACCGAGTCCATACTCTGGAATATTGGTGAAGGCTTCTTTCCTGGTGGAACTGTATTCTGTCCGAGTCCTTTCTCTTCGGCCTTGGCAATCGCCTCTACACCCGCATTTTGTGAAGTCGAGTTACCATCCGGATCGACGATTCGAGGGATGCCAATACCTTCGTGAAGGACATTGACGACCCAAGCCGCTTTGAAGCATTGCATTTCGAGTCGCTTTAGCTCGACGTCACGGCCCCATTGACCCACGCCCGTGACTTGGCCATGCTTTTCCGTTTGCCCATCCCCGCCTAAACCCTCTTTCCCAAGTTCGGCCTTGGTTTGGTCGTGCGCGGCGACAATGTCCTCCCATTTTTGTCGGCAGAATTGACTGGCGGCACGCTCATATGAAACAAAATCATATGCACCTCCAAGACCAAATGAATGCTCTGAGGAGTACCAGTATTCAGAGACTCCGATAAAATGAGACGAAGAAAAATCAATCGGAGGAGCAGGGACACCGTTAAAAAGGCAGGTATGAGAGTCTGGACAAGGTGTATTTTTGTTCAAGAGCGGAGATGTTGCAGCGAGGCATCTGCTAAAGGAGCCAAGCCCCAGCATAGTGCGCGAGGTAGACCCCGAGCTCGAATCCAAGTGAGTTTCACGACGTAGCAATCCAAGAGGAAGGCACGGATCTGAGATGACTGGCATTTCGGCGGGGGTGGCTGGGGTAGCACCTGACGCAGATGATTCAAGAATCGCCTTTTCGACATATCGCTCGCGAGCCTGATTGGTTCCATAACCTAGCCAGGTTGTGACAAATACTCGGTGTCGAATCTCGTCCCCTCCTAACAACCTTAGACGAATGTCGACCAGGAGATCCTGGTTCTGAGGTTTCTTCTGTTCTTCATGGGAAGGCTCGTAAGCAATTTGAGTTGATGCACCGCCCATGTCTAGGAACCCATAAGTAGAACCTGCCGTATTAGAACCGTCGCTGACTTGAGATCTTGAATGTGCGTCAAACCCATCCATGAGGTAGTTCACTGCGAGCCAGCCAAAAAGACCCTCTTCTTCACCAGATATTATCCGCACACTCGAGCCACAACCATGGCCAGCACCTAGTCCGGCTTTGATGTTGATGTCGTCCACCTGCTCTATGTTAAATGGTTTACACACGCCAAATAGCATAAGGCTCACCTTGAAGTCTGACTGAAATCGTAGGAAATCGCATGCTGCCCCTAGTACATCCCGTTGTTGAGTCGGGTGAAGTAGACGCATACCAGCGGTAGCAAGCAAGAAAATTGGAGTTTGCGAGTGAAGCGATGGTGGTATATGTACCAGCGCATGGGCCAGCAGAGGACGCAGGTACGCTGCTACACCGGATGGTTTGTCCGCAAATGTCGACAAACCTATTGATGTCGTTAGAAACAGCAATGTGCAGGCCTACGTTCTGATTCACCTGGCTCTACTTTCTGCACCCAATCGGCGCCGTCTATCGTTCCTTTTTCTATCCTAGGCAGTTTGTCATGAACGGAGCTTCCTGATCGACACGTCTGAATTACGTTGGGAGGGCGAAAAGTAAAGCGACCGACCATGTTGTGCTCGGATTGTACGAGGATCTTTCCAACTGTAGATTTGAAGGCGAGATCCAGAAGAGCCAGCGTCAATCACAATACCAAAGCGACGTGACGCAAACCATGAATTGGCGGAGGTTGGTGGGGGCATAATACGGCTGTCAGATCAGAAACCAGTATAATAATCAATTCTCGGCGCAGTTCAAAGATAGAGTGGTGCTTTGTATCGAAAGCTTCGGGACATAGAACGATATCTAACGCGATAGATATTTTTGTGACCAGAAAACGTGGCAGATCCTGCGTCATAGAGCAGAATCTAGTTTAGTAGGGGAGCCACGAGTATATGATGCGTGTTGTACGCACATGCACCAGGGTTGCTGTCAAGCAACACAGTCTTTTACACGACCACCAAGATAGGGTCGGGGTGAGTGCTGGCGCGTGTTGTGGTTGCCTACACCGCCGCAAGGGTTTCAGCGCTTAGGGACCCAAGCTGTCTTACAATTGACCCCTATCGCTCCTTTATCATATATTTTTAGAGTCTGCTTTTGGGATATACAAACCACTTGCGACACTTCAGGTTAGCTTCAAGCCCGAGTCATTTATTCTTCTAGGTCACGTTGAACTTAACTCTATAAAATAAATTGCTAGCCTCGGGCAGGATTGATGTTCTTGAGCGCTCACAGTCTTTTTCTGGCAATACCCAGGCACTCAATCTCGGGTTTCTTTGCCGCATGTCAAAGATCGTCAACTGATTGGACACCAATTATGTTATAAGAACAACCCAAGGAGGTCTTCTCAGTAGTCCATCACAAACCTTCAGCTTGCCCTCCACCACTATGGACATGGACGACCTCAGAGAAGCCGCAGAGTGAGCTATGTGTATACTTTCGCCGCCTTACCTCTGGTAGAATTTTATCTCCAGGGAATTTGTCGAAGAGATGGGGATCCCTCGTGCCGTGTTTAATCACGTCTTCCCTCTCGACGATGACGATGGTAACGAATATGACCCCCCGACCCCTCCTGGGGAGATGCACCGGCCAGACGACCAGCAACAGCATTATGGGCCTACCGTGTATGACGAAGATGGTGAAGAGCGGCAACCCCTACATTATCGTTTGTCCCAGTGCACAGGGAAACGCAAGGCTCTCCTCGTAGGCTGTAACTATCCGGGTGGTTCGGCCCCCCTCAATGGATGCATCAACGACGTCATCAATATTAAAAGATTTATAATTGGTACGGCTTTATCTCTGGCTCTTGAGAGCTTCACCTTACCTCTGAGCAGATCACTTTGGTTATGACGAAGAGAACATCCGGGTTTTGACCGACAGCGAGAGCTCTAACGGTGAGATTGGCGAAGCAGAATCCAACCGCGAAAACATAGTACGTGCATGAGAACATTTTATGCCCTTATATGCCAACCAATGATACGATAGATTCAATATATCGACTGGCTTGTCTCCGATGCGGAGCCCGACGATTCCCTATTTTTCCACTGTATGTTTCTGTTTTTTGAGTGCACAAGCCAACTTAACCAGCTCGTCTTAGATTCGGGTCATGGTAGTAATCAAGATGACCTACAGGGAGATGAATATGACGGCAAGGATGAATGTTAGTTCTGCGCTCCCCGTTTTAGCGTAAATACTGAGCTCGTTTCTACAAGCTATCTGCCCGACTGACTACGAAACGGCTGGATTTTTGGTTGATGACGAGTTGCACGAACTTCTAGTTAAGCCTCTGCCTGAAGGAGCCGGACTCACTGCGCTATTTGACTCGTGCCACAGCGGCTCGGTACTAGGTATGTGCTACTCATCGTTCCCAAGATGCTGATGAAATACTTAAACGTGATTTTTAACATCCAGATCTGCCGTGGACAGTAAGTTGTATGGTCATCGCTTACTCTTCCCCGTAGACTAATGGCATTTAAAGTACGAGACTAGTGGTGCTATAAAGGAGCCAGATGACCTTCAAGGAGAAGCAGAAGACGAAGCTACTGCAATCGACGAACATCAGAAGCGGTTCAAATGGTCTCCTGCCGATGTGGTATGTTCAATGTGCGATGATATGTTTGCTTTCCAAGTCTTACATCGATTCATAGGTATCTTTGTCCGGATGTCGCGATAGCCAGACGAGCGCGGACGCCCAGTTTGGGGGATTACCCAGCGGTGCACTCTCTTATGCATTTATCCGAGCATTCGGTGGGTCGAGTTCCTGCCAGCGCACTATAGTAGCACTGCAGCTAATGGATTAATTCAGCCAAATTTCCCGAGATGTCGTATTCCCAGCTGCTAAAAGCAATCTATAACGAGCTTCGTGGCAAATTCGACCAGAAGCCACAGGTTTGTGCCTTTATGTCTATTATAATCCAGCTTAACTTACCCCAGCCATAGCTTTCCTCTTCACACCCAATCGACATGGACCTCTTGTTCGTCCAGTAATATAGGCCAACCCTCTAAACTCTCCAAGCCGTGTTATGTCCAGTATTAAATGAATCAAATACAAACATTTATTCTTGATTTTCTAAAAACCCCACCCCACCAGCTCGAACCTTGGTTAAAAAATTCTCGTACCACTTCTGGATCATGTTTAACGGTACAACCGTTTGAGGACCCAACGATCCCACAAATGAAGACAGATACGTGAATAGGTGCTTCACCACACGTTCAGCGAGCACGGCGGGATCTGATAATGCTCCACCAGCTTTGACAACCCGGTTGTCTCCCACAGACGCAACCTGACCCTCGACAGCCTGGATTGGTTCAACGGCAATCCCGAGGACAGCTGTGACATTGTCTGGTGCTGTGTTCATAGCCGCAGTCGCAGAGGAAATTGTGGAGTGAGATTGGTGGTGTGCGGGGTTGTAAGTTCCTCGGAGGCGGAACACGGCAGAGGGCTTTTCGTTGGAGAGCCTATTGGGAAGTAGGTCGATCAGACCGACAGAACAAAGAATGCATGAAATAGTTAGAACTTACATGCCCAGTAACTGGAATCCTTTTCCAGGCCAATGAAAATGCACCGTTGCTGCGTACCCTGGAGGAAATGGTACTTTCAAAGGCGCCAAACAAGGGCTTCAGAGCGGGAGGTCGTAGCTGGCTGTTGTTACTCACCAGTTCCCAACATAAAGACACATATATGATTCACATTGGTCGCAGACTCTATTGTGAACGCGATATGAGATTCATCAATCTGTTGATGTTCAGTCTGTCTATATGCTCCAGAGTGATTTCCCTGTTGTCAGTTGAAAATGATTGTGCGATGGAATTGAAAACGTACAACAGTCGGCCAGCTACGCAAATTCCAAACATCTTCAGCTGCGGGCGATAATCGTAGTATACTCCCAGTATAAACCAAGAGGTCCTGAACAATACGTAGCGAGCTCTGACCGTGAAAGCTTCAAGTGGAATAAGGCGTGGGAGATGATGAAATGGATTTATGCACTCAAGACTTTCTAGGCTTTTCTATGCCAAACAACGACAACTGACGCATATAACATAGTTACAAAAGATACACAGCATGCGGCGTATATACATTGAATGCATAGTAAAATTCTTGAGTGAGGTTCATGTTATAACGGGAGATGGTGCCCTGGATGCAGTTAAACCAGCTTTGAACATAGCAACATCATGTATGCGGGTTGCGCCTTCTGGGAAACTAGCATCTACCTCCACCCCTTCAACAGGATATTTAGCGGAGATCTCTGGAATGCGTGCGAGGATAGAAGAAGCTGAGTTATGTCCGTCGAGCTGCTTCGTCCAAAAGTCAATGACGGATTCTAGCGGGGGCTGCGCCGCACTGAGCTGCCGGTACTGCTCCTCCTCGACAGGTACGCTCTCCTTTTTTAGTACCTGCAACAACGCTTCTGAAGCCTCGACGGAGAATTTGGTCGGTGTTTGCTTTTGAGAAGTCAGATGTACGGATAGCTTTCGACGGGTTGGAGATCCGTAGTGGATATGCTCGTTGAAGAATGCCACAATATCCTCTCGCTTTAGCTGCCTAATGTTACTGGCATCAGTCTCCCCTGTGATGGGTCAGTTACTAAAAACAGGCCAATGACATACTATGCCGACTTACGACGAAGAAAATCCTCATATCCAGACTCGATGTGGGTCCAGAATCTGGATGCCTCCTCTCCTAGGTTCTTCAACTTCTCAAGTCGCTTTAGCGCATAAGACTCTCGTTGACGCTCAAACTCCAGATCAGGCATCGTGGACAATATCTCCTTGAATAGATCGAGGAAGTTATCGACGCGTGCCTCGAGGTAACGCGGTTTACGCTCGCTCTGCACAACGATTCGCCAACCGGCAGAGCCGTTGGACAGCCAAACGCTAGCGCTGACAATGTATCCAAGCTGCTCCTTAGTCCGAAGCTGATTGAACGCGGGCTCTGAGATCATTTGTCCGAAAAGCGACAGAACTGCTCGCAAGCGAGGGTTAGTCGAGTCGCCAACCTCGATGTAATAGGTGAGGCTAGAGTTTAAATCGTCTTTGTTAGGGACGATATCCTCCCATACGTAATTGCATGCTGCAATAATAAAATCAGATATATTAAGCGTAGCAAATAAAGACACTTACCAGGTGGCAAAAGTAAGGATCTAGGTAGGGTTTGCTCTGCGGCAGATATTGGCCGAGCATTCAGGATAGCTTCTATGGAATTGTTGACTCTCAAGGCTTCCTAGAGCAAAGTTTATGGTAAGCCTGGGAGTAAGCCAGATAAGCGGAGCTTACTTCTGAGTCGATATTACCGTGAACAAGGGTTGTAATGTGTGTGCGAGAAAGGATGTCTTGAGCATGTCGTTGAATATCATCGACAGTTACATCTGTTCAACCGACCTGGGCTGAGTCACCAAAATTGAATGTTTCATGCATATACTCACAGTCTAGTTCCGCCAGCTTCTCCTTCGGCGTCCAGGATGTTTCTCTAAGGAAATACATTGTATAGTAGTCGGAGAGCGAATATGGTTGATCCAAATAAAAGTTCTCTATTTCCTGGCGCAGCTAGTTACGAGTCAATCAATTTCAGAATGTCTGTTTTGCAACTCAGCTGATACAGGGTTGGGATACATACCTGTTCCGCGACGACGGTAACTCTGTCCTGCGTAATCTGAATGCTCTTTACCTTCTCCAGCACGTGCTGAAGTAGGACAGGTAGTTTGTCATTATAGCCTTCAGACCCAACGCAAATGGATCCTGCATCGTTGACGATCGAGTATTTCATTCCCGCCAGTTCCGCATCGTAGGTAAATTCTGCGAGGGCGTCTTTTACCAGATCTGCGAACAGCCTAGGTAATGACATTTAGGGGCGCTTAAATGCAATGGCACCTCAACTGACCTTGACAATAGGCCATGTCTAGGGGTAGCATTGCAGACGGGGTTCAACAATCGGAGTATTACGCGTGCCTTCGGAATCCAAAACTGATCATCTTTCTTGTGCCACACCGTAGACAACGGGGTAGAGAGCAGTTTTACGGGCTTCTTAGTGGGCTGCAAAAACATTCAGCGCAACCCCGCTGCGTATACAAGCCAAAATACAAACCTCTTGAACTTCTGTCTTGACCACATCAAAATTCTTGGGAATGAATTCGTTTGGCTTCGGGATGTACAGATCTTGAAGATCCCCCAGATTCTTGCTCTATATTTCATAATAAGCATACCTGACACAGGTTTGACCAGAAAGCGCACTTGCCTGCTCCACGAGATTGGCAGGAAGCTTCTCAGTCCAGTACTCGGCCTTGTACCATTTCTCCTTAACCCAGTTGCCTTCAGGGAGCCCGTCTTTAGACATTAACATCACGCGACTCCGCTCAACCGAGAACGTATCCAAAAGCTTCCGAACAGCAGGTTCGTCCCACTCCCACATTAGGCTCTCCGCGCATAATACTAGATCGCGAGGATACGGGCCCGATAGTCGTTCAGCAAGGGATGAGACGTATTTGTCGGCAGAGCGTTTCTCAGCGAACCTGAACCTGCTCTCCGCAATCGATTTGCTCTCGTCATAGATGTACGCCGGCAACTTGGAGCTTCGCAAGAATTCGAGATACTTGTAGACCGCAAGCAGGACATCCGTATAATGATCTGGGGGATGTACGAATGAGATTTAATCGGCTCGAAGGAATCAAATCGTGGACTTGCCCATGCCGTCTTTGGTTAAGACAATTATCACCTTGAAGAAGCTGAACCCTCGACCGCCACCATGAATTCCAGCGGATAGATAGGAAATCCACCCCTTGTTCTTGAGATATGCATGAATCGATCCGGGCCCCTCGTGGCCGAGCAAATGACCAAGAACCATTGAAGGCTAGCAAGTTGCCAGTCGATAGGGGGGGTGCATGCTAATATAATATTACTCACTTTGGAAAGATAGTTCGGAGGTTGCCACTCGCAAGACCATGAGATTTCCACTGCACGAAAGTCCATTACCGTTTTTGCGTAAACCATGATCTACAACTGAGATGAAAATGGTGTCACCGCGTGTACAATGGCTTGACCAACCCCATTGTGCTCTGCGCCCCGAGGGTCCTCGAGCATGAGCGGCGTGCATCCAATGTTCCGGTTCTTAACTGCCGAAAACTCTTTAACGACCATCTCGGTCAAATCGTCCAAAGACTCTGGATAGGCGTTAAATGGAATGCTAGTGAAGATTGTAGGGGCTGCTGACCTTTGCCAAGCACAACCAGCTTCATCCTCTCGGACGAGTAGTGCGATTCCCACCACTCAACCAGGCGGCGCCTAGTCTCACGACCAGCAGCCCCGCCGTCCCCTGCGTCATCTTTCTCTATCTCGGAGGGACTAGGAGATGGCGCTTGAGAGATAGATAACGAATCAGGCGAATCTTGAGGTACCAGTTCGGGGTGAGTCTTCTTGCGAGATACGGCAGTGAGACTCTCGCGATTTCCGGAGCCAAACTTCGTCCAGGGATGGCCGGGTTTAGACAATGCTTTATTCAGCTGATGCAGTCGCCAAATGTCGCTTTGTTGGTTTTTCTTGTTCTCGGAGTCGACGGCATTGAGCTCTCGAGATGTACAGGACTGGCTGAACAGCGGAGAGTGAAAGAATGAAGCAAATCTTGTCAGAGCACCAGGGAGAGCGTTGGCAGAGACGTTGAAATAGTAGTTGGTGTTGTGAGCCGATGTGAAAGCGTTTGTCCGTCCGCCATTGCTAGAGATATACTAGTAAGAATCGACATGTTAGCGTGAGAATGGTAGAGTGAGGGAGGCATCAAACTTCTGAGTAATCGTTTTCCTTGGGAAATTGATCTGTGCCCTGCAAATCCGATTTAATATATCTTTACACCGAAGACTGTAGGCTCGTACCATGAACAGAAGATGCTCGCAAAAGTGTGCCAGGCCGGGAAGATCATCCTGTATAGTTGATATTATTTTATGTATCCGCTAGTTCTGAACGCTCAGCTTACGGGATCATGTAGGTGTCCAACTTCAACATCTAGACTTGCCGCGCTCTTGTCAGCAGTAACATCATGAACAAGCAAAGCCTCTAGTCCGTTTTCTAGTCTAATGGATCTGTAGTCTCGGTCGTCGACCTCGGGCTTCCTAATCTCTTTACTGAACACCTGGTACCCAGGTAGGTTTGCAGTTGGAGAGATCACGGTCCAATCGGTAGACGCATCTTGATGTAGGGAACGAAGTCTAGACATAATACGAAGATTATGTCTAGGTTGGATTATAGGTACTGGTGGTGGCCAACCGGAGCAAAGCCGTCTCCAAAGAAAGGAGCGCTGCATGGCCCACAGAGAATAAATACAGCGCCGTAGATGCTTTGATCAAATTCCAAGATTGGGTCGATTACGGTTTGATTGCAAATCGAGTCCACAGATCCAAATAAACACACAGACGCGCCTCTCAACCGCCACCACCACTAGAATGAGACGCGTTTCTCGACCTTTCGTCGCCCCAGTCATTCATGGGGGTAGTTCTCGTAATAATAACCACACAAACTCTCTGGAATATCACGATCCTACTTTAAATCGAAATATGGTGCTTGCACCTTCCCACTACGAGGAGCTCTACGAGGATACGGGTACGTTCGAAAAATCAGTGGCGTGACGTATCTGAGATTGAGTTATTCTCTTAAATAGCTCTAATGTCTTCACCTACCCCACTTCCTCGACAATCCCATCGTCCCACGGCGCCACGCATGCTTGGTTTAGACGGGTATGGTGGCCCACATCATTCCGATGGTTACGAACAGGAAGTGCTCGAAGATATTAATGCTTCATATGACTATGGGAACTACGCACTAGGCGATGACGCGTACCAGTCAGACTACGAGGTCAGTAAAGATACGCTATTCGACCATGTTGGAAGATATTTTGCTCAGTATTTAATTATACCCCACAATTCAGGATGGCGCATACACAGGTTCAGCCGAACATGCCAGCACTTATCCTCAAGTGCTTCCCCAAAATTCATCGCATAATCTTTCGACAAGACTCATCCCCGTATCCACGCTGCGTGAGTCTTTAGTAACCACTTGACCAATAACGTTTTCATTTCTTACCCTCTTACAGCTGACTGGTGCCGTGAAATGTTCAAGTTTGGCGTATTCAACGTGATGCAGTCCCAATGTTTCCCTACCGTAAGCTCTATTTCTTCGGGACGTTACAACTTCTATTTGCTCATAGGTTATTCATAGGCCATGAACACGGATTCCAACATGGTAGGTTTTTACGACACTTTCTATCCTAATAATCTAGACTTACGCCCCCATAGGTAATCAGTGGTACGCCTCTGTTCTGAACATAGCCGAGCATATTATGTTAACTGCTATTTCTCAACCGTTCAGCTCCAACTGGTGCCGGTAAAACCGTCCTATTTGAACTCGCAGTGATCAAACTACTTCAAGCGAGCGGCGGTGCCTCAAGTCGCGCATACAAATGTGTTTACATGGCTCCGACCAAGGTAAGCGACCAAACAGACGAAAAGCCTTTCAACTCACACTTCTCGTCGCAGGCCATTTGCTCTGAACGCTACAGAGATTGGTCGAATAAGTTTTCACACATGGGGGTCAAATGTGTGCCTTCTCTCTTCTTGATTGACATTATTTGTGGCCAAATTATTACACAGGCGTTGAATTGACTGGAGACTCGATGGCAACGGGTAGGCAAGCATGGAAAGAAGCGAAGGACTGTACAATAATGTAAGTCTACAAATAATGCTGGTTCACTTAACTCATATCACTACTTATCCAGCATTACGACGGTATGTATGCGCGCTTTGAGTCTCGGGTACGCTCCGACTAATGTTTTCAGCCCGAGAAATGGGATTCGCTCACTCGGAATTGGTATGTCTGATGACTGAATGGAAACCACGGGCTCTGACAAACATCTTGCTGTAGGAATGACTCGAGCAACTTTCTGCAACAAATCAAACTTTTCATGGTTGACGAAGTACGCCTTGCCACAACTTGGCTCGTTTATGTAAGCTAACACAAACCATGCAAGGTCCACACCGTCAGCGAGACAACCAGAGGAAGCTGTCTCGAAGTAGTTGTATCGAGAATGATGCAACGGGGTAACAGTGTCCGCTTTATTCTGCTCTCTGCCACAGCTCCAAACATAGAAGACCTCAAGGACTGGCTTTGCTCTTGCTCGAGTGGAGAGTCGACCTCCATGTTCAAGGTATATAGCTTGCCGTAAATCTAAGTAATCATACTCATGGTGTCTTAGTTTGGCGACGAATTTCGACCGTGCAAACTGAAAAGACATGTCTATGGCTTTCCAAGACCGCAAGGACACAATGATGTAAGTATTTCAGTCACTCGGCCGGCCGTAGCACTACAACTCTGCTCTAGTTTCAGTTCATGAAAGCCTTGGACTACAAGCTTTTCCCAATCATTCAAGAGCACTCGTCTGGTAAACCAATACTTGTGTTCTGCCCGACTCGAAAAGGTAAACCTCGCTGCCCTCTTCTCTATTATAATTGATACTAATCTTTTTAGGTGTTATGACTACGGCGAGCCACTTGGCCGAGGAATGCCAAAAGGCCTTGGACGCGGGACAGCGCCTTCCGTGGAATATTCCTGCGAAGTGTGTATGTCGTTCCCAAGTTCAACCGCCTTGACTGAATTTAGACCTCATAGCCTGGATGTTCAATTTTCGGATCCTCAACTTTACTGTATGTGCAAAGTTTCTTTAAGCTGTTGTGTAGTTAGACTGATCGCTAATACTACTTAGCCTTTGCGATTCTCGGGCTCGGGGTGCATCATGCGGGCTTAAGCCGAGATGACCGTCGAGCAGTCGAAGAACTATTCACTCAGCGGAAATTAAGCGTAGTAGTCGCGACCTCAGTAAGCTATTCCACCCCGAACAGATAGAAGTCTAACCCATCCATTTCAGACATTGGCCGTGGGCGTCAACTTTCGTAAGGTTATCCTCCTTCTATACAAATTAGTATTAAAATACGGTGGTGATCATAGCTGCCCATGCGGTGATCGTCAAGGGGGTAATGCAATGGGCTGGTACTGGCTGGGCTGAGTATACCGCTCAGGATATCATGCAGATGCTAGGCAGAGCAGTGAGTTTAAATTGCGTCCTTATCCTGGTTCTGATATGCCGCTCACCGCCGGTATGCAGGGTCGTCCGCAATTTGGTGGGTATCATACCCGATGGCACAGCTAAAGAATTCGCTCATGCCTTCTTTAGACCGAGAGGGTATTGCTATCATCATGTGTGAAAAACAGCTCGAGACAAAGTATAGCCTGCTTTCGACCGGGGGTTCCCATTTAGAAAGCACCTTGCACCACAACCTTACGGAACACATCAATTCTGAAATCGGTCTCGGTAAGCCATATCCCCTCCTTCGCCTCATCTCATCAACATCTAATGAGGGCGGTAGGTACGATCAACAGCGTGGACACGGCTAAGCAGTGGCTACGCAAGACGCTCCTTTTTCGGCGCATTCAGAAGAACCCATCGCACTACAACGTTGGGATCCATATCTCAGATGGAGCGTCGTGGG
>JAYRCO010000911.1:0-15412 GCA_037042815.1 Ceratobasidium papillatum | reverse complement strand
GATAGTATAGGCGAGACCATATCTCGCAGTCATCCACCTTGTAAAATCTGTCTCACGCTCTCGGCCGTTCTCTCCTCGGAACTTTCGATATGCGATCTGTTCCGACAAACTCATGCGGCTCTTGCTCTCAGAATCGGCCGTTTCTCTATGAGGAAGACGATCACTGCAGAGCCCGGTTTGCTCCCTCTGTATCAGCGTCTATCTCGAACAACGCCAAAACTTTGATATGCCAGTTTGGTTTTGGAGGGACGATGAACGGCGGTGTGGAGCTGTTGATACAGCAACTGTGTTAGATAGGGTTTTTAGACTCTGGCGCGTCTCATTATTTCCACTCATCAACAATATGTATGCTCCTACTTCGACCTGTGAATGAACATTTCATTTTTACATCAAGCCTAACTCTATTGAAAGTGTAGGCAACTCCCGTGATTGTTTCGGGATTGTCCTCAGATACACACAAGCCGCATCATACTATACGGAAGATCAGCCTGAGGGTCTGGAATGGGACCGAGGTAGACCGCAGCCTCTGTCTTTTTCAAATACGGAAATGTATATCGATTCATAGCGGCAAGTGGTGTTTGATTGCGTTTCAAGACCATACGAAGGGTGCATCGTATTCGCATATATCCGTGAATTAGCATCAAATTGCTCAGTGGATTTGTAGGCGAAAGAGCATGGAGCCCGGCTGAAGTCTTTGTAGTAGGCTGAAATAATCGTTTACGAAAACATCTGCAACTTGGAGCGAGGTTTAGCGGGCCGCATGGCAGCTTCGTATTGTTTACATCACTCACTAATCTCTTTGTCGATATAAGACGGCAAGATCGTCTGAGTTGATCATGCTTTAGGAATTATCGGTTGTTAGGAACCGAAGCATCGAAATACGCCGATTGACAGAAAGTAACTCTGTGTAAGCGGCCGATGAATAAGAAAGGTTATACAAGTTGGATGTTTAGCTTTCATCTTCACAATTGTGTTAAGGAACATACCTGAGCTACGACGGCGAGGAAGCGATCAGGATACGCGCTGTGAAGGGGACGCCCTGGCTGGTGTTTGAGCTTCAAGATGAGTTACGAATCTCTGTTCGAAATACATACGGCATTGTAGTCGATACTGAAGCGTATTGGGCCTAGAAAATTCTACTTGGTTGCGAATTTGGGCCTCGAGATGATATCTCATGATCTATCGAGCTTAACGGGTCAGAATGGGGAAAAGGCTTCATATAAGCCAAGTAGAACGCGATCCACAATTGTAGTCGAGGCTGTGCAGAATGGATCGTACAATGCTCAAGATAGTTCATCGTAATTAGCTTCGAAGAGTTGAAATAACCCGAGAAATGAATAACTCACTGAGATCAGGCTGGGCTCTTCCGGCGTGTTTGCGAGCTTCTATTTCACGAGTGAGGCTGGTCTGTACGACGTAGGACAATTGTTGCTTTGCAAGGAGACAGATGAGCAATCGTCGGTGTGACAAGACGTTTGATCTATGGACAAACATGTCGACGAGATGATATCGAGGAAAGCACGCTGACCGAAAGCCAAGGCGAGAACTGAATTCGAGTTTAGAATCAAGGAGACGATTAGGTATTTTTCTTATTGAAAATCCTTGGCCTCTTGAACAAGAACGTCGCGTTGCTGCAAGGCGAAATGAGCAGGTCGATAATAAAACGTCGATTAAGATTATAAGGGTTCCGAACGTTGCTGATGATATCATTGGTATAGCCTTAGCCGTACTCAGGTGAAAGATTCAAAAAGAAAAGGCAAGCCTAGATAGCTGAGTAGTTCGAGTATTACTGCAGGGTATTAGCCGAAATAGTGTTGCTACGGGGTAGGCGCGGTGTTCTAGTCCGAGAGTTTACGAAGACATTATCTGAGATGAGTTGTCTGCTCGGATACGGGCTGGAACCAGTGAAGTCATCCTTCAGATCGTGGTGGTCCAAAGGAGTGGCGGGTGGATCGGCGCTTGCTACTGGGAGCCCAGACAGCATCGATTATGTCATCAACGCCAAACTGGGTACACCCGGGCCAGACCGTCTCCACCACGCTTGAACCAGGTTTGTCGAACGCTATCATTTTGCACGTCTTAAGGGACCATGGAGAGACTACTTCTCGGATACTACTCGTAGACACTCTTCCTTTCAACAATTCTGACTCGAACTTACTCGCATCATTTTTGGTCGTTCGATCCCTTCAGTGCCATGCCCTGTGAGAGGATCTACATCAACGATGGGTCTCAGTAGGTGAGACTTCGGTCGTAATACGTCAATCTGGCTGACCTGAACGCTTCCCAGGAGAGAAACACCCGGTGCATCTCTCCACACCATTCCCAACGACCATCCACCTTGGCAGCCGTCGATCAAAGATGGAAGGGACTGGCACTACACTATCACTCATATCCCCTTCTCTACCGACGATATCCGAGGGGGCCTTGCGAGATCCGTTGGACTAGTCCGCATCAACGGTTTTGCGACCAAGCACATAGGGCTTTGGCCCCAGCTTGTCCGACTCGCCACCAGCGTTACTTGTCCACGCGACTCGAACCGACCTCTTCCGCACATCTGTTGCCCTCTCCTCAACAAACGATGGACTTATTGTTGGGATCTCGAACACGCGTCCCACGCTCCGAAACATACGCCCTCACGTACTTTCGTCGCCCGAAATCTTGTTGACCGAGGCATGCTTCTATTCCCGACCGTTCGCATAGGCACGCGAGGATCTATTTTCGCGGACGCCGCACTACTCCCAAACCTCTCCAGTCGGGATCCCCTCTGGTTACCCCAATTCGGCCCCCTAGGCGTGCAGTTCAGCTCAATAGGTCCATGCCCGGTTGTTTCGGTTTCCCGAACACGGATAGATTCTACTCGACCTCGACCGACAAAACTTCCACGCATCTCGTATCCAGACTCGACCCGAGTTGGTGCTTTCTTTTGCTGGCTCAACGGGCTCTCATACCGTATCAGGGACTTGTCGTACAATAACCTGACGCTCGAAGAGGCGAGAGCGCGTTCGGACGTTTACCCGAGAACACGAGCAAACCTCCTCCACGACGCCGCCTTCGAAACAACCCAGCCTGTCCCACCTCGATTCATTCTGGAATGATGGCGATTCGGTTGAGCAGTAGCTGTTTCGATTCGACGTTTTGCGAGATCGCGCAGACATGGTGTTCTTGTCGATCACGGAACCGTATGAGCTGGATATCATAAGTGGGCCGAGACTTTGGAAGGAAAATGCGCATCTGGAGGATGATTTGGATTGATTGTTGGGAGGTCGAACGCATCTTCACCGTTATTCGGTCACACCCGACCTTGAAGCACCCCGATATCCGTGATACTCGGTCCTCGTAATGGCTTTTCCAAGCTTTCCGATTAGACCTTTCGTCCACTATCACCTCGGTCGATCTGTGGGCGTTGTATCTACTGCATATCAGAACCAATAGCGATGATCGACGCTTCATTGGATGAAGAGACTCGGCTCCTCGGCTCCAGCATATTCCCCAACCACCTGTTCTCTTCCTAAACGTCCACTTACCACGCCTAGCCACCTTGTTCGAGCCCGTCGAGCCATGTTTAGCAAGCGCGTATCTGCCTGGCTACACTCGACCAACCCCAATCGATTGTTGACTCACGCCAGAACCTGCCGAATGGAGCCCAAAAATGAGTAGCCCTCAACGACCGCTCATCAGACACAAATAGGGCTGTAACCTCCTATATCAAGGCTATGCACGATTCCTTGGCGATCTGGACCTGGTCATGGGCGATGATTTCGCGAACAGATGCGAACGAATGATGCTCGGGATGTATATCCGGGGGTCTTTGTCTACGTTTCGTCCGATTCGCTGCTGGTCTTTCTCATTACAACAACGAGGCGAGGCCTCTTATGCAACAATTCTCAACGCATATTTCGCATCCTCCCGTTTCACTATACCCCGAATTGCAACCAAAACTACTTGCTGCCTCCAACATATCTATCCTGGCAGTTTTCGAAGAAGAACTCCACAGACCGCGAAACAATGCTGTGTTTTTTTCAGTTGCCGCTCGCTCCAGTGCTTGGGGAGATTTTTGGAGAGTATTACACTTCGTTCTGCTTCTTTCAGCTCGATCTTGTTCGAAGATTTCGACTGGCCCATCGAGCTCTCTTGTCCTATCGCATTTGGTTCCGACGTACGGTACCACAATATCGACGCAGTTGCTTATTCGTTCAAGCTTGTTCAAGATGATCCGCTTTTAAATCAAGTTGAACGCTCAGCCTACCGACGACGTGGTCTTGTTCACATCAGTGTCGTTCATGAGACACGCCAGTCGATCGTGCAACCTAGGGCTTGTTAGTACCCAGGAATCCGTAGACGCAAAGCTTCTTCATTCGTACAAGATACGTCGGCATTGCACGAAAACCGTCGATCTCCAAGCACAACTCAACCCAAGCCAGATATTGTAGGCATATCGAGTCTACGCAATTGCATGTGTATCGGGAGTACGAGTTGGTGAGGGCAGACATCGTTGCAGAAGATTGGGTGCCGTCATTCGTGTTCGATCAGGTGGGACTTTTGGAATGCCACGATCGCTATCGCTCTACGCGGGCTTGAGGTATACCATTGAACTTCCTCAATACTTCTGACCTTTGTATGTTTATTACGCCGGTTCGATCCACAATTGAATATTGAAATTGAGCCCGGGACGTGAAAAAAAACGTGTGATTTTAGGTTTGACATGCGCCACACGAGTGCCACACGCCAATCAAACTGTACATCACAACGTTTTTGCTTGATATAGGTATATTATGGATCATCCCCTCGAAGATATTGAGCTTTCAAACCGTAGCTTTGTATGCGCAAAACAAAAGACTGAACATAATACCCAATCAGGAGGAAAAGGAATAATTTGGCGGTTGTTGCTCTAGGATGAGGGAAACGGGCGTGGTCAACTGCAAACAGGGGTTGTATATGCAGTGGGCGACCCTGATATGAACCGAAATAGCCGTCCCGATTGGATACAAAATGCGATCGGAGAGGAAAAGACTTACGACGCGGCCATATCAATTGACGTCCGAGTGGGCCACTGATGACGAGCATTATCGACACATTGTATCAGTGGTCAAGGAACGGAAAAAGAACACAGCCGATTATATGGCAGCCATCACAGAAAATGAAATCTAGGAGGACCGAAAAGGAAAAGATCAACGATGGCTCATAGAAACTTGAGACAGAAACTCACAGCTGCAGCCTGACGACACCTTGTGCGTTCCTGCCTGCTCGCTCCTTGAGGGTATCGGCGATTATTCATGATTGAAGTTGTCGCAGATATTGAGCCGATTGAGCGTGCATCTGTGGGTCTGGCTCTGATTTGACTCGGACCTGTCGTTCCGCTGTCGTCGCCACGCACCAGTCGGGGGGATCCGTCCCGTGCACTAGGGGCAGATACAGCCCAAAACAGATTGTCTCCACACATGCTCGTGTGCACGTCTCGGACACAACCGATGCCAACAGAGGAGGTAGTGAATTTAAAGGGCCATGGTGCCAGCACAAAAAGTGATGGTCGCGTTTCGATGGACACTCGGCTGATCACGTGAGAGACAGACGTTTAGCGTGACTGATCCTCGTGTGCCCCACGAGCGTATTTCGCTTGCGTGTCCTGACGGCTACCATTTCCCGCACACGTCTAACGGAGCTATTCTACAAGTATTGAATTTCTGATCAACCACCTCTTTACACAATAATGGCTGGCACTTGGAAGAGAATCAAGTCCAAGTTGAAGCGCTTGTTCCACCTTTCTCAAAACCCTAAGTCCGACCAGGAGACTTCCAGCACGAATCAGACTTTGAACTCGCCTGCAGCAACTTCCGCTATCTCATTACATGCCCAAGGAGACTCTCAGTCCGTCAATCGTGCTGTCTCACCATCAGCCTCGAACCTTCCTGATCTCGATTCTATTGCCGCCGAGTCCAGTCCACGCCCGACAATACCACCCGCCACCGTAGCACCGAAACCTTCCATCATCTTGAACGAAACAAGTACTGAGTCTGACGGCTGGTCTGGGCTCAGACTGTTCGCGGGTACTCTTAGCAAGTGCATCGACATGTTCGGACCGCTCAAGCAAGCGACCGAGGTCCTGGTTTCGTTCATCGCCACCTTTGAGGTATATGCATACTCAAGCATCATGTTATAATTAAGGCTGATGTGACTCCTTCTTATGACCAGAGTGTTGCTAAGAATCGAAAAGACTATCAGGAACTCAAAGATCAACTCAACACCTTGTGTAACGATATCAGTCAATACTTCGACTCATCCACGTCTCCTACAATGACGCCTAGCATCAAGAATCTGGAGAAGTATGTATTATGTGTATACGAGAAGATCTATTGTACTGGCTGATATCCCGCGATAGGGGTTTGCTACAAGAGACGAACTTTATCAGTAAGAAGCAGCAGGAAAAAAGCGAGATTGGTAGATACTGGAGCGCAGAAAATGACGCCGAAGAGATGCTAAAGTGCTACCAGCGTATACAGAGTTTGCTTCAGAGGCTCTCGGTGCGTCTTTCTTTTGTATGTCGATCTACCCGACTTACACACCCAAAGCTTAACGCATCACTGGGCACATGGAAGGCTGTCGGGGAGATCTTAACGGTTTGTTCTAGAAAAAGAACGTGGTATACTGGCTGGACTGACCAAGATACTTCCATTAGGATAGTCGATTGAGTCGTCTGGGCCACTTGCCCAACTCTCTCGCCGCATACTACCGCTCCGCCGAATCAGCTAGTCTGCGCCGAAATGGATGCACCCAAAACACTCGAGCTGACGTCCTGGAGCAGCTACATGTATGGTCTCGCGATTCATCGAGCCAGAGGATCTACTGGCTGAATGGCATGGCTGGCACCGGCAAGACCACAATCGCATACAGTCTGTGCGATCTGCTGGAAAAAGACCAAAGGCTAGCAGCAAGTTTCTTTTGCTCTCGTCAGCTACCCGAGTGTCGCAATGTGAATCGGATCGTGCCTAGTCTAGCTTACCAGCTATCTCGCTTTTCTCAGCCTTTTTGCAACGTCATATCTCGTCTGCTAGAGGCGAACCCCGATGTACATAACCAGTTGATAGGCGAGCAATTCAGGCAACTCGTAGTCCAACCTGTGAATCAGGTCAAGCATGCGCTTCCGACCGATCTAGTCGTTGTTATTCACTGTACGCCCATTTTATCCTGTTTTTCTACATGACGCTAGGAAAAACCGCGTTCCCGGTCATATGTGCGAATTTGAGTGACTGGAATTCCTAGCATGTTCGCGATTCAGACGAAACTCGTCTCAGTGCAGAAATCGCGATTCTGTTATGCAAAATCCATATAGGTGAATAGCCACCGTGTTTACAGTACCAAGCAAACAAAGATCGCAGTTATATTATATTATTACATTTGAGACAATTATAGGGAGGCTCTCATGATGTGCTAAAAATGTCAAAACATGGTGCGCCGCGGCTCCAAAAACCGCGCCCACACAAGACCCTGAGATCGGGCCCGACCTGATCAAAGAAAATCGCGCTATGTTTGCGTCCCTGAATCAGAACGTTCCACTCAAGAATTGTGGAGTATTTGTGACACATTTATACGTCATGTCCGCGACTTTGGGCATATGGAAATTCCCCATCAAACGGGTAGCAAGTGTGACGCACTCGACGAATGTGAGGCCGACACAGGGGTCAACGACATTTTGATCGCCCTACTGTCGTGCTCACATGAGCTTCCGATCAAGTTCTTCGTTGCAAGCCGCCCAGATGCGAGCATACTACACCGCATGAGGGATGAACAAGCCGAAAACCTGAGAACCGAGATGCGATTACACGAGCTCGAACGTCAAACTGTGCGGAAGGATATTGAGATGTACTTCAGAGCGGAGCTCGAACCACGTATGCGCCTCTCCATGATAGAGATGGACACTCTAGTTGAGCGCTCGGGAGTCTTCTTCATCTATGCCGCTACCGTCATCCGATACATAGGAGGTAACAACTTCTCAAGGAAGAATGCTCGACTAACAGAAGTCCTTGGGCTATCTAACAACTCGTCAAATGCAAGCGAACAAGATATCGATAGGCTGTACAGTACAATACTCAACGCGGCTCTTGACGATCCGTCTGTGAACGACTCAGATCGAAGCGAAATGCTACAGATCCTGCATACTATTGTATGCGCACGCGAGCCACTGTCCGTGAACGTCATAGCCGGACTTCTGAAGCTCGACGGTGCGGAGTCGGCGAATGCTGCACTTCTTCCTTTCCTATCGGTGCTCCAAATATCAGACACGACTAAGGTCGTCACGACCCTACATGAATCCTTTCCTAACTACATGCTCAGCGAGCAGCGCTCCGGCAAATCTTGCTGCAAGGCGGAAGATCACAACAATCGTCTAGCACGACTATGCTTCGATCAGATTTGTCTGCCGAGCCCACCCTTTAACATCTGCAAGCTGGAGTCGTCGTTCAGGTTGGACAAGGAAGTATCTGGGCTGGAGGATAGAGTAGAGAACGCGATATCAAAAGAACTACACTATGCATGTCGATACTGGGGTACTCATCTCAGGTTGGCGAGCCACAGCCAGGAGCCTTTCAGTGCCTTGGTTTCCTTTCTATCTCAGCAGATATTTCTATGGATGGAGGTGATGAATCTGAAAGGGCTTATGGGTGACGCAGTAACTGTGATGAATGAGGTGGAAACATGGTCAGAGGTATGTAAATAGCTCACACGGACTGACCCACTGCTCATGACGGGATGTCAGGCCGGCAAAGGCCTGGTCGAAGACGCTAGAGCGCTGATTCAGGATGAGCGGAGGCTCGTTACCTCTCTTGCGTCAAGCCCTATTCAGCTTAGTACTCCACATATTTATGTTTCGGCTCTCTCGTTCTGGCCCGCGAACAGCCCAGTTGCACAGTACTATGCGCAAGGAATCTTACGTTTGATTGGAGAGTCCAGTACGGCAATGGCAGTGCGTAGAGTGACCCCGCTAGCTACAATAACCACTCAGCTTGAGTTGGTTTGTTTTGCTTACGCTCCGAATGGTTTATTTCTTGTCACTGGCGCTACAAATGCCGTCCTACAAATCTGGGACTCACATACTGGTCGGGCTGTCGGTGAGCGGCTGGAGGGGCATACAGGCTCTGTTCGCTCGGTTTCATACTCGCCCAATGGGGAGCGCATTGTCTCTGGTTGTGACGATGGGACTGTTCGTATCTGGGACTCACAGACTGGCCACCCAGTGGGTCGGATAATTGACGATCATACCAGTGAAGTATACTCAGTTGCATTTTCACCCAATGGGAAGCGAGTTGTCTCTGGTTCTTGGGACAGAACTATCCGCATCTGGGACACAGTCACCGGTCAGGCTATGTGTCAGCCAATCAGCGAGACTCGAGATGTAAACTCAGTTGCGTACTCGCCAGATGGGAAGCGCATTCTTTCCGGCTCTGACAGTGGAAACGTGTGCATCTGGGATTCAGAAACTGGTCAACCTATTGGCCAACCACTTGAAGGTCATACCGACTATGTTATGTGTGTAAGATCCTCACCAGATGGTAGACTGGTGGCTTCTGGGTCTAGCGACAGCACTGTTTGCATATGGGATGCATCTACAAACCAGCTTTGGGGCAAGCCGCTCACAGGGCATACAGCTAAGGTGCGCTCAATCGGATACTCACCAAAGAGTACATATCTTGTTTCTGGTTCTGCAGATCGAACTGTTCGCATGTGGGATGTACTCACTGGACAGCCAATAGGCCAGCCACTCACAGGCCATACCAGCGCAGTCGTCTCAGTCTCATACTCGCCTGATGGCAAGTACATTGCCTCTGCCTCTGAGGACGGGACTATCCACATCTGGGATGCGCTCATTGGTCCACCTACAGGTCAGCCACTTGAGAGTCATACCAGCGATGTCAACTTTGTGGCATACTCGCCTGACAGCAAGCGCATTGTCTCTGGCTCTGACGACAAGACTGTGCGCATATGGGATGCACTCACTGGTCAGCCAGTTGGTCAGCCACTCCAGGGTCACTCTGAGCAGGTCTGGTCTGTTGCATACTCACCAGATGGCAAGCACATCATCTCTGGGTCTCGTGACTGCACCATTCGCATCTGGGATGCGCTGACTGGTCAGGCTGTTGGCCAGCCGCTTGAGGGACATACTGGCCAGGTCCTCTCAGTTGCATACTCACCTGATGGCAAGAGGATTGCTTCTGGCTCTTTTGACGCAACTGTCCGCATCTGGGATGTACTCGCTGGCCAGGCAGTTTTTCAGCCACTCACGGGTCATACTGACATGATCTGGTCAGTCATATACTCGCCCAATGGTCAACATATCATATCTGGCTCTCGTGATTGCACCATTCGCATCTGGGATGCGCTGACTGGCCAGCCTGTTGGTCAGCCACTTCAGGGTCATACAGAGAGTGTCAGATCGCTAGCATACTCGCCCAATGGCGCATACATTATCTCTGGCTCTGTTGATCGGACCATTCGCATCTGGGATGCGCTCACTGTTCACCCTGTGGGTCAGCCGCTTGAAGGCCATACTGGCTGGGTCTACTCTGTTACATACTCGCATGATGGGAAACATATCATCTCTGGTTCAAGCGACAACACCATCCGCATCTGGGATGCACAAACCGGTCAGCCTGTTGGTCAGCCGCTTCAGAGCCATACCGGCACTGTATGCTCGGTGGCACGTTCCCCTGATGGCAAGTTCATAGTCTCTGGCTCGTATGACAACACCATCCGTGTGTGGGACCTGCAAACCAATCGGGTAATCGGTGAATCGATTTCGCTGCATACTGAACTCGCCAGTGTCTCGTACAGCGCTTCAGCTACCGACAACAACGAGCGTCCGAAGGCGCATATATGCGCTTCGGCTTGCCAAATCGACGGAAACCACCGACCCTGGACGCTCAACGAGGATGGATGGGTGGTTGTTGACGGCGACAAGCTTCTCGTATGGGTTCCTCCTGACCTGCGAGATGTTCTTGTTCATCCGCAGAACACGATCCTCACGTCGAGCGAATACGGCGCACTGTACCTAGACTTTGACAATTGTCAGATGGGCGAGCACTGGGCGGAACATTTCATGCCGCTTAAATCATCGGGTTTGTTAACAGAGTAGTATCTTGTGTCATACAAATGAATTGCCCGTTGTTATGAGTAATGTTATGAATGCTAGTGTCACAAATTTCGTAATTCCGTTAGACCAGACTCGGAACTATGACGCTACAAAAGATTCTAGAGCGTGACTGCGCATTCCTAATCATTGTTGGCAACCACTCATTTCTACTATAACACTTGAATTACGATATGGAGAAATTTCCTTCGATTCGCAGGGTGGTTTTCATATAGTGAGACCTAGCAGGGAGGTCTATGACCGAGTAAGATGTCGTGTCGGCGACAATCGCCTTTGGTGTTCCGCTTATCTAAGGTACTGGTTTATCGGCGGAGGTTCGACGCATGCGACATGCCTGGTGCATTACGTCGATCCAGGCCTATAGTACTGAGTGCGACTAGTTCAAACGCCCAGTACAGACGTCGCACGATCAAGGTCGGTCAATTGGCATCCCAAAACGGCAGTGACCAGGGTGGGACGTTGCTGGCTCAGCAGCCGTTCTCGTTTTGGTCCCATCCTTCGGTGCGAGCATGGGACGTGCGTGCGCCTCTGATTGTCCGCCACAGGACTCTCACTCGAGCTCAGTTTTGCCTCTCGACGACGACTTTGCGACATGCCTATGCATTACCGTTTGCCTCGAGGGCGTCTTCTGCTCGATGAATATTTGACACGACGCGACGTCATCCTATTCGTTCGGATTTCCTGCTCCTCATCTTTCGCCTTGGAGCACGAATAGACCAGTCATGTTGTCCCCTCACTCCTAGAACCCCATGGACCTGGTCCAATCGGACGCCTTCTCATATGGAGCGCTCATGGCAGGAGCGGGTTCTTGCGTCACATACTGTAGATCAGTCTGACGCAATATCCGGTGAGTTTGACTTGTGGCTTCACTTCTAGTTTGTATGATGGCTCAAGTTGTCTATCCCAGTTATCTGTACGCCATGTATCGCACATAACAGCTCAACTTCCCTACGCGCGCTTCGATACATCATGGTTGTTTCTACCACCTGACCGGATATTTCTGTTAACCAACCGCTCGCTCACGCCCCTCATGTATCGAGATGCCTTCTGAGGATGCAGGTACGAGGGCAACAGTGAGCCCGTTCATCTCAGAATAGCTGATCTCACAGGTCCTAATTTATCCGGCGGAGGTTGGAGCTGGTGGCGTGGAGCGAGACGGTTGGTGGGCGACTCCACCTGAGATGCGTTAGAGACCGATCAGGTGAGTTGCTTTAGCCTCTCGTATTGAAGAAGCGAGATGAACCATGCTTTCACTTTGTGCATTGAGCCCCGCGTGAGTTTCCGTATCTTACACGAGCGGCTACGGAATGTGAGCTCTGAGGTATACGAAACGTAAGCTCGATACACTGGCCAAGACCATACATGTCGGCTGAACCAGTTTGTCCAGATGGATCTTGGCTTAGGTGGCACAAGAAAGAAGATACCTCGTAGCCATCCCCCTTGTGCAATCTGCCTCACGCTCTCGGGATTCTTGATATATGATCTATCCCGACGAATTCACGCGGCTTTCGCGCTCAGATTTGGCCAGTTCTTTGCGAGGAGAACGACATACGATTATCGCGGCGGACGTTTCGCTCCATCCGGGTCAGTATCTCTCGCGAACAAAACCAAACTTTCGATATGCTGGTTTGGGATCCGAAGCACGATGGACCGCGCCGTGGGGCGATTGATAACAAAATGTGGATTATGGGGGTGTTTGGAGTCTGGTATGTCTTGTTGCTCCCAGTTATCAACCCTATGTGTGCTACTACTTTGGGCTTTGAGTGGTCATTTCATTTTTACATACGACCTGATTCTATCAGAAGTTCGGCCAACCATCGCAATTGTTTCAGGATCATCTTCAATCCGGCCAACCCCCATCTTACTATACGGAAGATCAGCCGTAGGTTCGGGGATGACACGATGGTAGACCGTGGCCTTTCCCTTTGTCAACTCACGGAACGGAACTCGACTTATGGCGGCAACTGGTGTATGATTGTGTTTCCGGCCATATAAAGAGTGCATAGTATCCGCATACATCCATAATTTTAGGACCATATTGCTCCACAGGTTTGTGGTCGACAGAAATGTGGAAATCGGCTGACATTTTCGAATTAGATTTAGCTAATCGTTCAAGAAAACACCTACGACTGGGAGCCTGATTGACTGTACGACAGGTTCATGTTGTTTGCCATTACTCACCAATCTCTCCATTGACACAAAAAGACACGACCATCTAGGTAGATCAAGCGTCGATATAGACTCGTTGCTGAGAGCCGCGTTGTATCGAAATGCATGAATTACGAGTCTAGGTCGGATTCAAAACTTGTATTGTTGTCGATACTAGATAGAACTAGGCTTAGCGAATATGGACTTTTTCGCGAGCCCAGGCCTCGGGATGACATATCATGATCTACCGAGTTTGACGGGTTAGAACGGAAAAAAGAGGAGTCTCATGAACCAAGTAAAATACGCCTTACAAGTGTCGTTAAAACTATACGGAACTGATCGTAGAGTTCTCGAAACATATCATCGTTATTACCCCCGAAGTGTTATTGCAGCTCGAGAAATGAAAAGCTCACCGGAATTAGCCTAGGCTCTTCCACCATGTTTGCGAACTCCGATTTCGCGAGTACGGCTGGCATGCACACCGTAGAATGATTTTTATCCCGCAAACGGATAAAAGAGCGGCTTTCAGCGTGACAAAACAATTGACTCACGGCTAAATATGTCAACGAGATGGTATCGGGAGAAGCGCGTTGACTGAGAGTCAAGGCAAGAATCGAGCCTAAGACCCGAAGAAAGGAGACAATTAGGTCTTCATCTTATCGAGGATGCTTGGCTCGGTGAACAAGAACGTCTAGTTGCTGCAAGGCGAAATAAGTGCGTCGAAAACAAGTGTCGATTGGAATCACGAGGTTTCCGAGTGTTGCTGATCATAGCGTTGGGGTAGTCTTAGCCGGACCCAAGTAGAATAGCCGGAAAAAAAAAGGCAAGCTCAGATAAACGAGAAGATCTAGAAGTACTGCAAGGTATAGGTAGCCGAAACGGTGTTGCTGCGGGGCTGTTTGAGGTGGTTGATGCGGGAACGGGCGCGGTGCTCTAGTGAGAGTTTACAAATGATATTATTGGAGATGAATTATATTCTCGAATACGGGCTGCGGCCAATAGAGTTATCCTCAGAATCGTAGTTGTGGTCCAAAGGAGTCGTGGGTCGATCGGCGTTTGCTACTTGGAGCCCAGACAGGGCCGATTATGTCATCAACGCCAAACTGGGTACACCTGAACCCGACCGTGTCCACCACGATTGAACCAGCTTCGTCGAACGCTATCATTTCGCGCATCTCAAGGAGCCATGGGGATTTTACTGCTCGAATAATACTCGGATACCCTCTTGCTTTGAACGATTGTGACTCGAACTTGCCCCCTTCGTCCTCGGTCGCTCGATCCCTCCAGTGCCCTGCTCTCTGAGAGGATCTACATGAACGATGGGTTTCAGTAGGTGAGACTTTGGTCTGAGTACGTCAAGCCGGCTGACCTGAACGCTTCACAGAGAGAACAACTCGGTGCATCACTCGACAGCGTTCCCAACGACTACCTATCTTGGCAGCCGTCGATCAAAAATAGAAGGCCCTGGCACTACACTCCGACTTCTATCCCCTTCTCTACCGATACTATGCGAGGGGGCCTTGCGATATCCGTTGGACTGGTCCGCATCAATGGTTTTACGACCAAGCACGAAGGGTTTCGGCCCCATCTTGTCCGACTCGCCACTGGTGCAGCTTGTCCTCGCGACTCGGACCGACCTTTTCCGCACATCTGTGGCCCTCTCCTCCACAAACGATTGACTTATTGTCGGGATTTCGAACACGCGTCCCACGCTTCGAAACACACGCCCTCACGTACTCTTGTCGCCTAAAAGCATGCTGCGGACGGAGGCGCGCTTCCATTCCCGACCGTTCTCATAGGCACGCGAGGACATGTTTTCACGGATCTCGCCCTGCTTCCCAACCTCTCTAGTCAAGATCTCTTCTGGTCACCCCAGTTCGGCCCCCAATGGGTACAGTTCAGCTTAATAGGTCCATGCCCGGTTGCTTCGGGTTCCCAAGCACGGATATATTTTACTCGACGTCGACCGACAAAACTTCCACGCATTTTGGTTATCCATACTCGACCCGAGTCGGTGCTTTCTTTCGCTGGATCATCGGGCTCTCATATTGTATCAGGGACTTGTCGTACAATAACTTGACGCTCGAAGAGGCGAGAACGCGTTCGGACGTTTACCCGAGAACACGA